>CAVNYN010255376.1:0-11877 GCA_963692815.1 Nyctanthes arbor-tristis | reverse complement strand
AATAAATAAATAAATAAAACATTAATTAATAGCTATAATATTATGTTGGGATATTGCCAGAACTAATAATTTAATTAAGAGCAATCTTAGGGAGATATGAATAAATGGCATGAAGACGAATAATGCTATCTCCAATCTAGTTGTCATTTCCTTATTAGTGGTTGAATAAATCAATATTCTCATATATTTATACATCTCTATCCTTCCCAAATGTAGTAATGCCAAATAGAATTACTCATAAGTGACATTCGCATGTGGGCCTGTGGCACAAATTTATTGGACAGTGATCACATAGATATTTTTCAATGATCTAATGAAATTATACTACATATACAATGTTACTTATTCATAATAAATTATCATGTCTCTTTAGACTGTTTGTTTAATTAAAGCATCCCCAATGCAAATTTGGGTGTGGCGATGATGTGGCGGAGAGTGATAAAAAGGAGATTATTATTGAACACTACTAAAAAAAAGAAAAATAGGCGTCGGTTGTGACGTAGACGACTATGCAGGAGACGCTCATTCTCAAATTATTCGTGTCGGTTGTTGGCTGACACCTAAAGTTAACAATAGGCATCGGTTGTTAGTGTACAACCGTCGCCTAAAGTCAACAATATGCGTCGGTTGTTAGTGTACAATCCACGCCGAACTTCCACTTAAAAAAACAAAAATTAAATCAAATAAAGAATAGGCGTCGTTTGTTACTATACAACCGACACCTATTCTTTTTTTCTTTTTTTTTTTTGGCCATTGAATCTCAGCAAGAATAATAATCACACTTACTCTTCTGAATGAGATAGTCTAATATTTGTATCTGTGCAATAAATAGGATGTGGAAGAAAAATAGGAAATGCTCAACAAGTTTCAACTTTAAAAAAAAATAATGGCTTTAAAGAAAATAT
Organism: Nyctanthes arbor-tristis; assembly: GCA_963692815.1. NCBI lineage: Eukaryota > Viridiplantae > Streptophyta > Magnoliopsida > Lamiales > Oleaceae > Nyctanthes > Nyctanthes arbor-tristis. The sequence goes on along the minus strand of CAVNYN010255376.1, from coordinate 10,972 downwards.
ATTTCGCATCTATATGACACACTTCTAAAACTTTTCATTTCTGATTCATTGTCAAACGAAACTAAACTTAAATATAATAACAAAACCTTTCGTAATAAATCACACACTTCTAGCTTGTTTCTCTAACTTGAACTTCTCATGGTAGTTCTAGATGAACAAATCAATTACCAATTGATTTCGTTGCTGGGATTCTCCTCATCACCGGCACCCTTCTCCCAACCGTTGAGTAGAATGAAAGCTTCGAGTTGGGCTTTCATTTTCATAGAGCTAAAGGATGAGGAAGAAGAAGTAGTAGTTTCCATGGAGAAAACATGAAGAGATTTGAGGGTTTTGAGAGATGAAGAGACAGCCATATATTTTTACGCGTCTTGTAAATGGGGAGATTTTATAGAAAAATACACCACTATAGGCGTCGGTTCCTATGGAGGAACTGACGCCCATTCCCAAAAAAGTTAACAAAATATTAAAAAAATTAAGTTTTGTGCTACAGGCGTCGGTGCCTACGACGTCATATGAACCGATGCCTATAGTTTGAGATTCAAATTTCTTGAAATTTTGAAAAAAAAATTAAATTTTGCACTATAGGCGTCGGTTTCTATAGAGGAACTGACACCTATAGTTTGAAATTTGAAATTTGAATTTCAAATTTCATGAAATTTGAAATTCAAACTATAAATGTCAGTTCCTATGAAGGAACCGACGCCTATAGTGTAAAATTTAATTTTTTAATTTTTTTTTCAAAATTTCATGAAATTTTAATTTCAAACTCTAGGCGTCGATTCCTATGAAGGAACCCACGCCTATAGTGAAAATTTATTTTTTTTAATATATTTATTTTCAAAATTATGAATTTCAAACTATAGGTGTCGGTTTCTAAGGAACCGACGCCTATTGTTTGACTATATGCGTCGGTTCCTTGAAGAACCTACGGCTATTGTTTAGCGGGTACAATAGATGTCGGTTTTCTTGAGGAACCAACGCCTATTGTTTAGCCGAAATTTTTAAAATTGCCACTACGTGTGTTTTGCACATCATTTTTCCCAATAACTGACGCGTATGTCTATTCTTTTTGTCCAATTTTGTAGTAGTGGAAATCCTAACCATGGCCAAATTTAACATGATAAGGACAAAAATGTCCACTTATCATTACTTGGACAAAAATGTCCACATTTTGAGTAAAATGTCATTTTTATCTCTATTTACTTATTTTATACATTTGTAAGTGTCTAGCTACACATTTCAAATGTCTAAATTAACAACTATACCGTTATTTTCAATAAATGTAGTCAGTTGTACGACATCATTGCATCATTCAACCTCAAGCTATACATTTGGAAGTCACTTTATATCCTTTGGAATTTGATTCTATATGTCACTATTACTTGGGGGCGTTTTTGTCCAAAAAAAAAATGTTAATTTTGAAAAAGTTTGAAAATGGCCTCTGTTTGGAAATGGCATATAAAAAGTTGACATCTTTGAAAATTCCTCTTATTTTTTAATAATAATAATAATAATAATAATAATAATAATAATAATAATAATAATAATTGAAGGAAGTGTATGAAAAAGAGAGAGGGAAAAGTGTAAAAGAAAAGAGAGATAAAAAGAAATTCAAAATTAATAATAAAATAGTGGTGGAAGATGTGGAGATAGATGTATGTAGAAATGTAGAAAGATTGTTAAAATGATAATAAAAAATGATGCAAAAGTGAGAAATGTGATAAAAAAAATATATAAAAATTAAAAGAAAAAGGTGGAATATATAGTACCAATTGATTTTTTGGAACCTATGGCTCTTCTCTATTACAAGGGAAGATCCATTTGAGTTGCTTTAAACCAAATTTATATGGAAAAGTAGTGACACTCAGGTAACTTCCTCGCTGAGTTAGCATGTAACATTTTTCCTATAAATAAAGCAGGATTTTGTTTGTGTGGTGAAGACAAGTGTCTGAGATGAAAAATTAAGAGTATAGTATCTTGAGAGTCTTTTTTATAATTTTTTGTGGGTTGTTCATAGGGTAGAAGATTAGATGTGGTAAGGTTTGTGGTTATTTTTTAGTAAAAATTTCAGTCAGGGTCAGAGAGTCTTGTAAATAAAAAATAGCAGCTTAACATCTTATTATTTTTTGTATATAATTTATGAGCTAGGCAAAGTGTAGAAATTGATTGATGTAGTAAATTTAGTGGTATTGTTCTTCTAATACTTGTGTTTATTGAGTGAAGATTCTATATGATTATAATAAATTTTCATATAATGAAAAGTTTGGACCTTCTATTAATTTATATTCATTTTATATTTTTCTTGTCTCAATTAAATTCTTCAAGCAAGGGTATTATAAGCATAGTTGAGAAATTGACTTAATTCTCAGCGGTGGCATCAAAACGTCATGTTTGTTTAGAGTGGAACAAGGAAAAATATTGAGAATCAAGTTTGACATGTAGTTAGAACAAGTCTGGAATTTATTGATTATGGTTAGACGATATAAATCTTTCAAAGGAAAACTATCCATGTGTTCTGATGAGGTTGTTGAAGCTAGTATGAACCCTGATGATTGGGAAGATTTGAATTTGAAAACTAGAAGTAATCACTAACTAGTGAGTTATGTGACTGTTCTCGTAAATATTCATATAATATTTGTTAGCAATGAGCTATGTTGTTAAAATTGATGATGTGGAAAAATTATTCATCTGGTATCTTTCATTGCATGCTAAAAGGTGGAAACGGATTAACTCCGTGGATGAGAAAACAATTTCCTAGTGATGTATACAGTTTACTCACATGTTAAAATATTGTCCAGATATAGCGGGTTCAACTATTGTTCAGATTTAGACAATCCGACTATGTTGGTGTGTCAGTAGTGGAGATACATTGTGTGTAAGATATTTGGATGCTCATGGCATGTTGTTAGTTACTATAGTAGGGGATGTACTGTTACTAGAAGACAAGTATTTGCACAGGTCATTGACATGCCAAGATGCGAGGTGTGTAGGTGTGCAGTGGTGTTTTTTTTATTTATTTATTTTTATCTCAATAACTAATTTCTTGGAGTTTGTGAGTAACTCTAAGTGATAATCTTATAATCTTATGGTGGATTATGTTAAATTCTCTTATTTTTGTGTAGTGTTAGATAAGTAAGTTCTGGAGAGGAAAATTGAGAGCCTGGCATTTTGAAAGTTTTCATGTAACTCCTTTTGGATTGTTCAAAGGGTAGCAAAAAACTCACGGTTATTTTTCTGATAAAACTTTGGTCAGGTGAGAGAATTTGTCAAGAAATATAGAAATTGGTAGATGTGATAAAACTTGTGACATTTTTCCTACAATACTTGGGTTTTTGTGTGTGAAAATTATATATGATTATAATAATTTTTTATATAGTAAAAAGCTTTGACGGTTTGTAAGTTTGTCTTCATCTTATATTTTTCTTATTTCAATTAAATTCTTTAAACAAATGTCCTATGGACATAATTGAAGAATTGACCTTGAATGTATTTTTCTTTCTTTTGTTCTTTCTTTCCTTTTTCTTTTTCAATTATATTTTATGAAGTTTTAAACTCATTGTTGGTGACCAAACCTCCCCATCAGGAAAAACTCCTAGTAAGTGAGGTGCAGATACCAAACTCCGAGCTAAAAGAGTTTGGTTTCTGGAATTAATTTTTTTTAGTTTCGAAAAATCTTTTAATAATATGGGTTTTCAATATATATATATATATATATTTGCACTTTCTAAAATAATTCTCCTGCCGTTTTTTCACTTTCTAAATCTATAAAATTGATTTCTTTTTTACTTTTTTTCTCGATGGTTGATGAACTCTCTAGAAAGCCAATAAGAGAGTTGTACTACAAATATCAGTAAATTTATTTCGATATTGAGCCGATTAAATGATTGTAATTTATTGTTAATTCTAAGAGCATCTTCAATACATAGTTATAGTAATGGAATAATATAACAATTGGCAAAAAAGTGATTATTTGGTACATTAAATGCTTGACATTGTCATAGAAAATATCATGAGATGACATATTGTCCATGACAATGTCAAGTATTAATTTATCCAATCAATATATTTCTCTCTTTCTTTTTTTTTTCAAAATCCCTAATAATAACTTGCTAAATACACAAAGTTGACATTGTTGTATTAGAGAATTTTTTAAATATAACGTCGATATTCTTTGCTACATATACACCTAAGACATTTCAAATTAATTTAACATTGGAGATGCTCTAAGTGGTTATTTAGCAGTGTGCACCTATTTTTCTAAATAATTAAGCTCAAAAGTGGATATTGTTAGAAAGGTTGCCAAAAGTTGTCAAATTGAATAAGGAGATTGATTGAAAATTCTCGTGGGTCACAATAATTGGAAAGAGAAGTTAAACCATGCTTGGATTCTAAGATAAATTTTGAAGTCGGGGACTTTGGTTGGAGCCTGTGCATGCAATTTGCAAGTTCAAGGCGGTTTTCTTGAGTTTTCTTTGCTAACTTTTAGACCTATTAATATAGGCGGGGTTTTTCCTCTTTTTGAGTGCAAGTTTGATGTGAATATATGAGAGAAAGGTTGGTGACTCTAGCATATTGAGAGTTTTCTTGTAACTCATTGAGAGTTTTTTAAGAGATAGAAAATTATGTGTGTAAAGCTCGAGATATTTTTCTTGTAATACTTGGGGGCTGTGGGTTGGCTAGCGAAATTCTATATAATCATAACTTTAATCATATAGTGAAAAGTTTTGATAGTCCATCAATTTGTCTTCCTTTTTTTTTTAATTTTTTCTTGTCTTTTTAAATTTTTTGAACAACGGTCCAGTAGGCATTTGACGCAGTTCGTTGAACAACAAGCTCATCAGATTGATCAACTTTTAAATCATAATTCGAATGAGGAGTCATCCCCTCCTAGTCCTAGGGAAGAAGGGTGTTAGTACAGAAATTCATAATATTGGCATTCCTAATTTTCGTTTAAAGTGTCAAATATTATTCCTAATTTTTGTTTAAAATGTCAAATATTATTTTAGCAAATTGCATGACATTCTTTCACGTGTTATTTTCCAAGCATGCAAATTTTGATGTCTTGGGCCGAAATACTTAGGATGGGGCGTGTGTACTAAGTCTTAAAACATTTCATACAATTTATTAGTTTCCTAGTTTGAGTTAAATTGTTTTTACCTTATTTAACTAGGGCTTTTAGTTATGCACGTTAAGTTTAATTAGAATTAGGAAAGTTTGGGTTTATGGTAATTATCTATTCTAACTTACCTTATTCTCCTACACGTGTATGGAAACATTGGAGACCTTTTTTTTTTTTTTTTTTTTTGCAACAACTCGAATATGTGCCAATGTATGTATATTCTTTTTATAGGTTTAGAGACGAGAGTTGAACCATTCATTGATAAACACCAAGAACTCAGTCGAGTCAAAACTTCAAAGAACATTCTTTGTACTCGACATCAATAACCGCAAGGAGAGGAAACAAACACTGCTTTTTATCACGAGACCTTGCCTTGCAAACCGAACTTCAAGTTCACAACGAATCTGTTTGGCAACCCTTCATAGTGCGCCGTAGGCGACCGCTTATGTGCGAGGGACATCCATAGGAGGTTTAAGTAGTTTAGGAGGTCAAGTCATCCCAATATGAGTTCGGGAGATCTCTAGGAGCTTGATGGACATTCCGGGAGGCGCGCGGGAGGAAGAAGGAGCAACGGAAGTTGTCTCATGTCAAAAGGCATAAAGAGGGAGTCTTTTATAAGTTTTCCTTTTGATTGTTTAGTGTCTATTGTGATAGCACTTTTTATTCTTTTTCTCAGTTGGGTTTCTACGTCATTATTCTGGTGTTATTTATTTTCTGCATTTATACCCGAACTAGACACATCTAGGTCACGTTACACTTTACACCAGTAAGCGTTTCTAGGCAGGATACATCCTGACTAGTGTCTAAATAACCACGAATTTACAGTTGATATCAGAGCGGGTTTACTTAAATTATTAGTGAGATCAGGTTCATCTAGACATGGATACATCTTCTGTTAAACCACATATTCTAGACATGTCTAATTATGCTTATTGGAAAGTTCATATGCAAATCTATATTCAGTCTATTGATAATAGGGCTTGGACATCTATTCATACTGGTTACATAACACCCACTGTCACAGCTACAGATGGCACTATTTCTGTTAAGCCTAAAACTCAATATATTGCTGAAGAAAATACTACATGTGTATAGAATTCTAAAGTTTTGAATGCTATTTTTTCCTTTATAGATCAAAGTCAGTTTAAGCTTGTTACTAATTGCAGGATTGCTAAAGAAGCTTCGGATTCTCTTCAAGTTGCTAATGAAGGGACAATAGCAGTCAAGTCCTCAAGGCTCCAGATGCTCACTCTTGAGTTTGAGCAAATCACAATGAAAGATAATGAGGAATTCAAGGACTATTATGCTTGCTTGCATGAGATTACCAATCAAGTGCAGGCCCTAGGCAAGATATATTCTGACCGAAAGATTGTCAAGAAGATTCTTAGATCAGTGCCAGAAAGATTCTAGATGAAGGTCACTGCCATTGAGGAAAGTAAGAATCTGGAAGAGATGAGGGTTGATGAGCTTGTAGGGTGCTTGCTAATATATGAGCTAAACATGTCCAAAAGGAAAAAGGAAAAGAAACCAAGAATTGCTTTCAAAAGTAAGGTGGAAGATTCTAAAAGTGAGGAAGATTCTGATGATGAGGAAAACATTGCACTCCTTACCAAGCAGTTCAAGAATTCTTGAAAACCAAAAAACAACAAGGAAGGAGATTTAACAATCAGTAACAATCCTCAAAGATCTTCCCAGATGAAGAATCAGAATCAAGATGGAGCGCAACAGCTATATCAATAGAAGAAATCTAACTACAGGAAATTCAAAGGTAACAACTTCCCAAAAACTCAATCTTCTAGCAGGATAAAATGCAGAAACTGCGATGGCTATGGCCACATTGCAGCAGAATGTCCAAAAGCTCAGAAGAAGTGAAAAAAGGGCAAAAAGGCCATGAAAGTTTTCTAGAGTGAAGACGAGGAGGATACGTCTGGCTCAGCATCCGATACTTCATCAGAAGAACAGATAACGATACTGACAGCACATGTCTAGCCTCAGTTTAGTTCTACGAACTGCCTCACTGCCAACGCTGCAAATTCATCTTCTAGTGAGGACAAATCCTCTCCAAATTGTGCAGTACTATAGAGTCAACTTGTTACAGAATAAGATAATTCTGATATGCTCCAAGTCATGATGGAATTCTTGATGATGAAAAGAGAGATATGCTCAAATCCATTGAACACAAAGATGAGCAGATCAAATAGTTTACAATGGATCTAGAGCATGCCAATGAGAGGATCAAATAGTTCACAATTGGAACTGCAAGATTGAATGAAGTCCTGAAGTATGGAAGACCTTCTGGAGACACATCTAAACTAGGATACAATGGAAAAGGCAAGGCTGTCCAGTAGACAATTTTTGTAAAAGAATCAGGAGAAAACTTTCAAAAAGAACCTGCAAGACAAAAACAGAATTTTGTACCCAAGCAGGATATGTTTGGACCCTCTTCGATCAGAACTCTCTAGAAGAACAATCCACCAAAACAGCAGCAACAGAATACTAGAAATCAACCTGCTACTGTCAGACAGGTAGATTGTAACTTTTGTGGTGATTTGGTCATGATGTTTTCACTTGTCAAAAATACATTAACTTGATCAACACACACAAAGTCAAAAAACTTGAAGCAAAAGATAAGGTGAAGCAGGTTTGGGTAAAAAAGGGTGAGTACAAGAGTTACGTTGTGAAACTTTCTTGAAGTGCTTTAATCCCTAACACTTGGTATTTTGATAGTGGATGTTCTAGGCATATGACAGGTAACTTGGAGTTGCTGTCCAATTTCTATACAGGAGAAACAGGTTTAGTTACTTTTGGAGATGGACAACAAGGTCACATTGAGGGATTTGGAAATATCTGCATTGAAGGATTACCCACTCTAAAAGATGTTTTATATGTTTCTGGATTGAAAGAAAATCTTTTGAGTGGTGGTCAATTGTGTGATGATAATCTGAGAGCGCTATTTTCTAAAACTGAATGTAAAGTTTTTTATCTTGATCCAAATTCAAATTTGCTTGGACAAACTTTACTCAAGGTGTTAGCTCTAGTGACAAATGCTATATCTTGAATCCAAAGCTTACTTGCGAAGTTGCTAGTACTAACCCTACAGAACTTTGGCACAAAAGATTGGGCCACATGAACTATCAAAGTCTACTCAGATTGACCAAAAGTGGAGCTATTAAGGAGTTTCAGAATTGAAAATGATCATGGTGAAGAATTTGATAATTCTAATTTTTCAGATTTTTGTGAGAAATATGGAACAGCATGAATTTTCTGCACCTAGGTCCCCTAAGCAGAATGGTGTAGTTGAAAGAAAAAATAGAAACTTGCCAGAAATGGCTAGAGTTATGCTTAACAGCAAAAAATTACCTGCTAAGTTATGGGTTGAAGCAATTAATACTGCATGTTACACCATCAATAGAGTAACACTTAGACCTGAAACTAATGAGACTGTATCTGAAATTTAGAAAGGCAGAAAACCTAGATTGAGCTATTTTCATGTTTTTGGTAGTAAATGCTATATTTTGAATGATAAAGATCATCTAGGAAAATTTCATTCTAAATCTGATGAAGGAGTCTTTGTTGGTTATTCTGAGAATTCTAGGGCTTATAGAATTTATAATATGAGAACTCAAAATATTGTTGAGTCTGTAAATATTAAAGTTGATGATATTGCTAACTACTCCGTTTATTTACAAGAACCTAAAATTGAAAAACTGGAAGTCATCTTAGTACAGAATCAGACTGACAGAACCGAGATAGGACACATCCCGCCTCAGTCCAATGCATCAGGAAATGCAAAACCTGAGCGAGATACATCCGGCCAAGGATAAAATGAACAAATTACAGAATTTGAATCTGAGTAAGAACAAGAACCAGAACCAAAACCTAGAAGGCAACCATCTACCAGAATTCGGAAGGCACATCCAGTTGATAACATCCTATCCAGAAAAGAAGGGATGGTGACCAGAAGGAAATTTCAACAAGAATTTGGTCACATGTGCTATATTTCAACAGTTGAACCTAAAAATGTGAAGGAAGCTTTACAAGATGACAATTGAATCAGTTTGAAAAAAATCAGTTTTGAGAACTAGTGCCAAGACCCTCTGATGGCAATGTTATTGAAACAAAGTGGGTCTTTAAAAACAAGTCAGATAAACAAGGTAAGATCATCAAGAAAAAAGCAAGACTTGTGGCTCAAGGCTATACCCAGATGGAAGGGATGGACTTTGATGAAACATTTGCCCCAGTAACCAGACTTAAGTTAATCAGATTACTTCTTGCAGTAGCATGTTATGTTGATTTCAAGTTATATCGAATGGATGTGAAGAATGCATTCTTTAATGGTTTTCTGAATGAGGAAGCATATGTTAAGCAACCACCAGGATTTACTGATCCACAGTATCCTGAACATGTATACATCTGTTGAGAAAAGCTTTGTATGGCCTAAAACAAGCTCCCAGAGCTTGGTATGAAAGACTTACCACTTTTCTTCTTGAACAAGGCTACAATAGAGGAGGTACTGACAATACCTTATTCATCAAGCCATTGAAGAAAGGAATCGTAGTTGCTCAGATCTATGTGGATGATATTGTTTTTTTGATCCACTTCAGAAGCCAAGACAAAGGAATTTGTCAAGACAATGCAGACAGAATTTGAAATGAGTATGGTAGGTGAACTCACATCTTTTCTGGGATTACAGGTTAAGCAGGACACATTTGGTATCTTTATCTCTCAGACAAAGCATGCTAGAAATCTGGTAAAGAAGTTTGGCTTGGAAGATTCTAAACCGATGAGAACTCCAATGACTACCAATCTGAAATTGTCGAAGGATGATCATGCAAAAGAGATTGATCCTATCTTATATTGTAGTATGGTTGGGAGTTTACTCTATCTAATAGCAAGCAGGCCAGACATATCCTTCAGCGTAGGTGTATGTTCTAGATATCAGTCGAAGCCGAGAGAGACGCATCTGGCTGCAGTAAAAAAGATTATCAGATATGTCAGTGGAACAACAAAGTATGGCATATGGTTTTCTAAGGATACCACTGCTAATCTTCCTGGATACTCAGATGCAGATTGGGCTGGGAATGTTAATGACAGAAAGAGTACTTCAGGAGGATGTTTCTATATGGGGAAAAACCTAGTTGCCTGGATGAGTAAAAAGAAAAATTTCATCTCTCTCTCCATAGTAGAAGCAGAATACATAGCTGCATGGAATTGTTGCACACAACTTCTATGGATGAAAGAGATATTGGAGGACTATGGAATTTCCCATGGTCAGGCCACTGTTTTCTACTATAACACAAGTGCTATAAATATTTCCAAAAATCCAGTTCAACATTCTCGGACTAAGCACATTGATATAAGACATCATTTTATCAGAGAGTTGGTTGAACAGAAAGTAATTACCATGGAGCATGTTCAGACAAAATATCAGCTTACAGATCTATTTACTAAAGCATTGGATGCTTCTAGTTTTGAAGGCCTAAGAAAAAAGATTGGCATTTGCATATTAATCAAATCACTTTGTATATGTGCAGGATATCACTGATACCTAGAGGAGGACACATCTTGAAGAGATCAGTCAAAACTTGTTCTCCTAATTCCATAAAGATAAACTGCATAAAAAAGATGGAATACATCATGATTGCTTTGCACTATAAGAGGTATTCTGATTAAGAGTCATAAATTTGAAGTAGACCTATAGTCAGTGTCTACTCTCTTCGGCACTACATATGACTAATAACGTTTAAGGGGCAGAGTCAGTAAGGGCAAAAGCTACCGGTCAACCAAGTCTTTGAGTGCGTGCAACTACCTTTACACTCAGAATAACAATGCTCAAAATTATAGAAAAAGTCA
>CAVNYN010255354.1:0-32745 GCA_963692815.1 Nyctanthes arbor-tristis | reverse complement strand
ATGTAAAAATTAGTTTATTTTATTTATTTAATTAAAATTAGTCCGATCACCTTGAACCGTTAATTTTTCCAGTTCGATGACTGGATCGATTTTCTAAATATTTGTGAATACTGAAATCAATTTTGAAAATAATTTGACAATGTGAGATAAAAACATATAAGATTCACTGGTACACAATAAAATTTTTTTCAATGATGATTCATTAAAATTTTGAACTTTTTGAAAATTTAAAGCCTATAAACTAATGCCCTATTATGAACCATTCTCCAAGTAGCTTAATATAAATATATATCCTCAATTCTTTTCACTAAATAACTAATATGGGATCCCCTTTCCAAATCCGAGGACATATGTTCGATGGCCCTTAAACTATAATATTTGATCATATGTGTAAAGAAAAACAATATAAATGCTACCCATAATACAATATATTTCATTAATGAAGATAAAAAAATTGTTTAAAAAATCTAAGGAAAACATTGAAGAAAATTTGCGAATATTGGAACAAATCCGAAGCCAAGTGTTGGCAGAAATCTATTTTCGTATTTATCACATCACTTTTAAATCAAAAGATATCAACTATGTTATCCCATACTCATTTGTAATTGTAGTAGTGACAATGTGATTGACCTGTATTCTGAAAAGTGTATGGCGTAAAAAAGAACATTAGGTTTTATAATTTTTTGATATTTACCGTTTAAAAAAAAAAGTTGAAATTTTATTCTTTTTTAAGAGCCATTGAAAATATGACTTTGGGCATATAAAGAGAATGTCACATTAGTTATTTTGTAAAAAAATTGATGATTTATGCTTATATTAAGTAATTTAGAGAAGGGTTATGTATAATATGGCCGTAGTTTATGGGTCTCAAGCTTTCAAAAAGTTCAAAATTTTAATGAATTATTATTGAGAAAAAGTTTATCGTGAACCGTATCCGTCTTTATCTCACACAATTGGATTCTCTTCCAGATTGATTTCAGTATTGGCAAATGTTCAAAAAATCAGACTGGTCATCAAACTGGAGAAGTTAATGGTTCAAAGTCATCGTACTGATTTTAATTAAATAATTTAAATAGATTAATTTTTACCTAAAATCTTGTGGAAAAAGAACATTCAATTATACAATTTTCTTGATATATACTGTTTTAAAAAATGTTGAAATTTTATTCGTTTTTCAAGAAGTCATTAAAAATATAACTTTGGGTATGGAAAGGGAATTCCACATTGATTATCTAGTGAAAAAAATTGATAATATATGCCTATGTTAAACTACTTTGAGAAGGGTTATCCATAATAGAACCTTAACTTATGGGCTTTAAGCTTCCAAAAAGTTTAAAATTTTTATAGATCATTATTAAAAAAAATTATTTTGAACATGTGCATTGTACGTGTCTTTATCTCATACCTTTGGATAGGGCTGTACAAAAAGACCGAAACCAAAAAAATCGGGTTTGGCTTGAAACCCGAAAAATCGGGTCCTGGTCCGGGCTTTAACTTTAAAAAATTGGGTTTGGGCTTGAAACCCGAAACCCCAACAGTTATGGGCTGATCTTGGGCTTTGACATAAAGCTTGAAAAAGCCCGAAAAGTATGCTTAATATTTTCAGTTTACTCTATTGTAGTTTACCCTACCGTCAAATCTATGTTTTGATACATGGTAGAAAAAAGGTAAAAGAATTTAAGTATGAGACATTAGTGAAACATAATTCAAAGAGAATGATGTGTTTATTTTTATAAATCAAGTTATATATCTTCACATTTTACAAAAATAGGGAAAAAATAGTTACTTAGATAGTCGTAGTACAGTTGTTATGCAGTGATTTGACTAGTTTATGTAGTATTCGCTCTTGTTTGACATTGACTTGAAGATAAATGAAATGAAATGAATTGTTTCACATTTTACAAAAATAGTTACTTAGATAGCCGTAGTACAGTTGCTATGCAGTGATTTGACTAGTTTATATAGTATTCGCTCTTGTTTGACATTGATAAATGAATTGTTTCACATTTTACAAAAATAGTTACTTAGATAGCCGTAGTACAGTTGCTATGCAGTGATTTGACTAGTTTATATAGTATTCGCTCTTGTTTGACATTGATAAATGAATTGTTTCACATTTTACAAAAATAGTTACTTAGATAGCCGTAGTACAGTTGCTATGCAGTGATTTGACTAGTTTATATAGTATTCGCTCTTGTTTGACATTGATAAATGAATTGTTTCACATTTTACAAAAATAGTTACTTAGATAGCCGTAGTACAGTTGCTATGCAGTGATTTGACTAGTTTATATAGTATTCGCTCTTGTTTGACATTGATAAATGAATTGTTTCACATTTTACAAAAATAGTTACTTAGATAGCCGTAGTACAGTTGCTATGCAGTGATTTGACTAGTTTATATAGTATTCGCTCTTGTTTGACATTGATAAATGAATTGTTTCACATTTTACAAAAATAGTTACTTAGATAGCCGTAGTACAGTTGCTATGCAGTGATTTGACTAGTTTATATAGTATTCGCTCTTGTTTGACATTGATAAATGAATTGTTTCACATTTTACAAAAATAGTTACTTAGATAGCCGTAGTACAGTTGCTATGCAGTGATTTGACTAGTTTATATAGTATTCGCTCTTGTTTGACATTGATAAATGAATTGTTTCACATTTTACAAAAATAGTTACTTAGATAGCCGTAGTACAGTTGCTATGCAGTGATTTGACTAGTTTATATAGTATTCGCTCTTGTTTGACATTGATTTGAAGATAAATGAAATGAATGGTTTAGTCAATCTATGTGATAATAATTAGATAGAGAAAAGAAAAAAGTTGAAGATGGTTAGTAATAGCAATTTAGAACATTAATTTTCTAACTAAAAACATAATAAACAAGCTCTCATGTACATATGAGATTTTTTTGTTTTTGTATTGGAAAATAAATATTAATTTTTCATGTACATAATACATTTGTTTCTTTCTCATATTTATACATTTGGAAAATTAGAAACCCGAACAAAACCCGAAAAGACCCGAACAATTACCCTAACCTGGACAGGGACTGAAACTGAACGGGTTTGCCGTTTACAAGTCCGAAACCAGACCAAACTGAAAATAAACGGGCTGGTCTTGGGTCTTTTAAAACCTGAGCCCGAAACCCAAACGCACACCCCTAGTTATGTCATTTTTTGTGTGAATTGTAATGATTTATTTTGTACGTAAATTAGTCATTCATAAACCGTGTAGAAAAATTATATATATTTACAAGGAACAACGCTGTGTTTTAGATCGAAAGTTGTTGGAAGTACGATACACCAATTATATTCAACAAAATAATCTACGGTATACAATGCTAAATATAAAATTTTTAAAATACTCGGTCACCCATCGTTTCAGTGACTCCGTACAAGAACGATGATCCAATGGCTCGTATATTTGAGAAGGAATGTCTAGGCACTTCATTATAAGAAAAGAAAAAAAAGGGGGAAAAAAAAGAAACAAAAAAAAAAAAAAAGAAAATATGATTTTACAGTAATTAATTATTAAATGCTTAAAATTGACCTTATTCGAATCTATAATCCCTGCTCAGCTTTAAATAAGAGCAGAAATTCATTGATGGAGTTCATGGGAGCTTCCCCATCTTCTTTCCTTCTTCTTTTGATTTAGATCAATCGTTACTTGCCATCCGAGGGCTTCCTGTACCGTGAAAGACATAAAAAGAACTCACATGTTAATAATGGCTAAGGAGATTTCGTAATAATCTTCTGTACTTCATGAGAGGAAATGTATCGCCGATAGTTGTGAAAGATGATGATGATTACAGAACCACCGTGAAGTTGCTACTATGTACAATTTTAAGTCACCACTTGTATTAATCATGCAACAATTAACTACGTTATAAGGGGTTGGGTGACTTCTCGTCACAGTTTAGAACCTCAGGTCTTAATAATAGGGACTAACATTGAGCTCAAACAAGCCGTTAGGTCTTAAATTAGTGTATGCTCACACATCCCACCATTCAGTTAATTAATATTTATCGAAATTAACATATAAAGGTCAGAGTCTGTTCGTACTAATTACCTGATAGTGCTGTTCTTCTTGCTGCACCTAACATTTACGTTCCAGGTCTGTGAATCCGGAGATTTTGCTACAAGGTTTGATGTCTTTGCACTTGTCAATCTGCACAAGCATATGATTAGAGATGGAACCAATGCAGCTTTCATAGTACTGTTGTCAAGAGAAAGCCTTAAAGCACAAGAGATTACCGATGCATGCGTTTCTCCAAAAATCTGGCCAAGGTTGCCCTCCGAGCCATGGCCACCGTTGGAGTGTACCGATAGCCTATTTTATGAAATTGGAAATATAAATAACCCAGCAGTATCATTAAATCATAAGCAGTACAAGGAAGAGAAAAAGTACCCCTTGTGCCATGTTCAGCAGTAGAAGAGGCCGAGGGTGATTGGCCGGCCCCCGGGATTACATGAGTCTTAGCCTATATAATTTGGAATAATTTAAGATTCTAGCAACTGAAAAGGTACCAAATTTGCAGTAAGAAATGAAGGGTGGTAAAAGATGTCAAGCTGACCTTTTCTGATATAATCTCATGGTAAACATGAGCTGAGCCAGGGTACAAAATTGTCAATAAAGCAGGCTCGGCTGTGGGCTCCGTCATGTCCCTACAACATACATCCAACATCAATCTTTTTCTGTAATTTGTGTGCATCATTTGTAAAATTGAAAAAAATAAAATAAAAAAAAAATCAGATTATCCAGAGCCCAAAACTGGAGAAACCATGTTCTGGGGCCAAAAAATGGAGATATTATATTATTTATATCTATATTTTACCCATATTCTCCCTACATCAACTCAGAGTCAGTGTTTCTTCACATAATACAAAAACATTTGTGCGAGAAGCAACGAGAGATGAATCGGTCAATTTTTAGAGCTCCGATACCCTGTCAAATCACCGTCTAATCTTATACATAAATAAGCATTTAAAGATTTGGGAAACTAGTATGTACAGACTATAGTCATTAATGAGGAGTAGAATCAAACACCTTAAGTCGGCAGGTTTCTCGTTCAGATCATATAGAAAACCCGGGTTAGGCGAGAGTTTTTTAAGCACCGGCATCTGTACAAAAGCCAGAGAAGATGGTTCTCTCATTGGAGCTTTCTCTAGGCTGTTACTACATGTAGGAATCATATTGTTCACAGAAGCTGCCCATGTATTATTACTCTGTCATCACCATAAAGAAAGACGAAATTGTTCAACATAATAATATCACTACGCATTTTAAACTGTAACTCCACGACTCAGCCGATGATCCGTTATACAGAACATTTAGAAGATGCTTCGTACCGATATCTTGTAATATTACCATTATTAATATCTGGTAATGCAATACCCAAACTTAATAAAGGTAAATTAAGTGTTAGAAAAATTTGAAGCGAGTCTCAACCTTTATAACTTTAATGAATTTTTGATAATTATTATGGTTTTCGGGAGAATATAGACAAAAATATCTACTTTAAATAAATCTGAAGAATGGAAAACCAAAACAAACCTCCCCAAAATCCAGCGGGTCTCCCTCGAAATTAACTGAAGAACTGGTGGTGCTAAGGGAGAGCGATATATCAGCTCCTTGAATTGCTGTACAAAGATTGGAACCCGAACCGTAATGTTAGCTATGAACAGATTAACAAACCATTTGACACCCAAATTCCACCTAAACAACAGGTTCGTTTCAATTAATTCATTATTACTTTTGAAACAAAAAGGAAACCCAGTAAAAGGTGAACTAATCAATTCAAAATGCAATATGTTTTCTTCTTCTTTTTTATGATGCTGTCAGTAATTAGAAGAACGATTTTGCCGACTAAACACAGTGCTGCTGAAAATCTAAGAGATCGTTATTAATCGGTAAATTAAGTATGAACCAAAACAATAATCAGAAACTGAAGTAAACGAAATGGAAAGAGCAGGCGAATTTTGAATCAGGTGAAAATTACCAGAATCGCTAAATGTCTTCTTCCTTCTTTCCTCCTCAAAGGCACGCGACTGTTTCGAGTTCAAACCCAGAAAATCTATCTCCATTTCAGAGTTTAGAGTACTGAGCACCAAATCAGAGCAGACTAATTCAAAATTCGGCGCACAAATTATAATAATAAATCGAGGAGAAAAGAGAAAAGCAGAGAGGGAGAAAAAGATAAACCTGATGTGGGAAATGGGTTGTGCAGAAGCAGTTAACTGGATATTTGTACATGCGACTATAGGGGGGATTTATGATTATGATTCATGAATCGGAGGTTGAGAAGCAATGAACGAACGGTCGCCATTTTATCAAAGGAAAAACACGTGCTTGCATGAAACAGGAGAGGTACCCCCCACCCCACCATTTTTAACAAGGACCACACAAAGTAGGCGCTGTTCGGACTTTTGAACCTTTTTCATCTTTCTATTTTCGGTTGTTCTTGTATGCATTCAACTCCCACGTATTTCAAGTTTGATTCACCAAATTGTGAAATTTCTAGCTTTCATTTATTTAATTTCATTTCAGTTAAACCCATCTCCACTTCCCGTGTAAGATCAATAACGCGATCATGATAATAATCAAAACTTCAATAAGGTGAGATCACTAGTAGGTCACTTTGATTTCAGGTGGTTTGAGGTTTAAATGTAAAACCCGACCAACTAATCAAATGAGCCCGCCTCATTAGACTGCACTATTCATACCACATGAACTGTTTGATTGTCTTGTCTATTGGAAGTGTTCATTGCCATTAGCGATGAAATACTATGGAATTAGGTTTTGGTTAAAAATGATATTGCACCATATGATGTCATATCGCCATGCATGCTACATGGTCATATAATATCATATAGTGTATGGTGCTAGATCAAGACTAAAGTTTTAGTTCTCTTATAAAATCAACACATGATGTTACACATCATGGCTTATATTCCATAAAAAAAATCAGATTTTGGTTCCACAGCAAGACTGGTTAATGCAAAGCAGGCAGTAACACGATTTTTCTAAGGGAACGAAACTAACATTGCCTAATAAAATAAGAAACCATTGATGGTTTCAGTTGCCCTTTCTGGTAATTTTGGTTTCTTAAAGGAACTGACGTCGTTTCCTTAGAAAACATGGCACTAACATGCTAAAATGGTTCTACATCTACATCTGCAACAGTAGAGAATAAGTAGAATAAGTCACAGGGGCAGGCCATATAAATGAATGATGAGTGGAGACAACTAGAGAAAATGGTGCAACTTGAAACAATCAGATAAAATTCACACTACAACTTGACCATTTTTGGCCCTACATTTATGCCACATAAAGTTTGATGTTTCTGACTTTACAATCGTAAATAGTTCAATATATTGTTGAGTTTTTACAATTTACTGAAAGATTTATCACGTTTACATATTCTGTTTTTTTTAATGACAATTTGGGTTATTCGTTTTCCATTTTGAAATAGAAAAAGGGTAAATGGGGGGATTAAGTTCTAACATGAAGACCATAAGAAAAGGAAATGGTTGATAATAGATGACATATAATGGGGTTTTGTCAACAACCATAATAAATAATTAGTTTGATAAATTATTAAGATAAGATACATCTTTGTTAACATATTCTATTTCTAAGTACAACTTGAGATTAATGTTGACTTATGATTTGTATGCGGTGCAATTAGTGCTAGCGCTGTTTCAGACACGTTTTTATTAAGCAATGCTGAATATTATTGAATAATAATACAACGTACCATACTTTAATTTATTTCCTTTCAAATATTTTTTGATACTAATGCTTGAATATATTTTTCTCCTTTCGCTAGAGGATCGAATTGATTGATGTTACTGTCAACCCGACATTTTTCTCATGCCCGGCCAAAACCGTCCATGACTATAATTTTCTATTGAGCGGGATAACTCTACCAAATATCTTCTTCATATTTAGTCGACGTTATTGCGACCACAAATAAAGATAAGACTCAAAACGTAGGACGTGTGTTTGTGTAATTTCTCACATACACCTCTGCAATTGTAGGCCACATAGCGTTCATATCATCAAGTTTTTATCTTTTAACATAAATAAATACTAAATATATTTGCACGTTAAGAGCATGTGCATAATAATAATTTGATATAAGAATCAATGGAATCTAATAATGGATCAATTGTGCTATTTGAACAAAATCACATATAATAATTATAACAAAACTGACACATGACATAATCTTGTTTTTCAACACATCACACCACTTTTACATCCACACTAATCACTTTTTTCACTTGTCAATTTTATCATTTTTTTTTGTCCCTACTTTTGTCCATTTAGATTAGAATTCTTCATACTGGATAGGACCACGGCTCAATCCATAGAATTTACATTTGATGCAAGAGAGAAATGGGCGAAGGACGGGCTTACAGCTGTGGTTTCGAACTTCGTCTTCTATCTCAAAACTTAAGTATTTAATTATTGTATCAAAATTTGGACTTACTTAACATAACATTATAGATCTATCACATTCTGATTATATTAATGGTTCATGAACTTTAGTTATTTTGATATGGGTTAATTTCACAAAAGATACCCAATCTTTGAGTTAAGAATCGGTTGAATCACCAACTTTTTTTTGCTCTCCTATGTTCTCAATCTTTCATAAATTCGCACGATAAATCCTTTTTACCACTATACCATCAATTTTTAAAAAAATGACCGTTATACTCGTGACTTTTTAATTTTAACAACAAAATATTTAAAAATAACAAAAAATTAAAAAAAATAAGGAAAAAACCCACCCACCCAAGAATTGCCGCCGGAAACGACAGCACAGCAATTACCACCGTTTTCGGCAGCAAAAAAAGGAGGGTGACTCCCCACTTTGCTTCTTTTTTTGGGGGGAAGGGGGACTCATCCCCACTATTTTTACTGTCGGCAGCATTTTTGGAGCATTCACCCCACAATTTTTGCCGTCGAAATACTTTCAGAAATGGTAGCAGTCTATTGCCATTTCCAGCGGCCAACCCCTCATTTTTGGTAGCAAATGAGAAGATTCACCTCCCTATTTTGTCGGCCCAAAACGGTAGCATTCCCATGGCAATTCTTGGTTGGGAGGGAGGGTAGGGGAAGGTAGGATGGGGTGGGTTTTTTCTTTTTCTTTTTTTTAAATATTTTGTTTTTAAAATTAAAAAGTTAAAGATATAACTGTCATTTTAAAAAAAAAAAATTGACAGAAGAGTGATAAAAAGAACCTATTATGCCAATTTATAAAAGGTTGGGGACACAAGAAAATGAAAAAAAAATTAAGGACCCAACCGATTCTTAACTCAAAGGTTAGGGACTTTTTGTGAAATTAACCCTTTTGATATTTATATATAATCTTGATATTTTTATTTGATTCTTTTATGTAAGTTGTTGGAAAATGATCTCCCGTCATACGCCTGGCACCTTGCTAGATACATATGCGGCATAAGATCATTAGATAATATTCATGTGAGTTGACCCATTGTGGAATAACTGCACGTAATTTTTCTAATAATTTTCCATCACTTGTGAATCTGGTGGATAATCCCACCAGACGTTTGATGGGAGAAGGGGACTGGTAAGTTGTTATCAATTATAGTACTTAATTTCTAAATAAAATAATGATTTTAGTCTAAAAGCTTTATATACTTTTATAAGCATTTTTAAAGAGGAGAGAACAAAGGTATTTGGATGTTACTTTTTGTTATCTTTTACTTATTGAGTTGCCATAATGGCATCTTTTAGATGTGCTAGAAAATTTTCATTGTCTAAAATGCTAAAGATTTTCCTAACGAAACAAATAAAAATATTAGTAAATGTTCTCTTGGTTAACGGATTGAAGTTTTTGCAAAATCTATAATGCTCTTAAATTATTTTTTTTATAAGTACGCATCATACATGGGTAAGATGGTAAAACCACTTTATTTTGTAAAAGATTTTATAAATTCTTCCTTACAAATAATGTTTTTCTTAATTTAAAAGTGATGTGATGTGTTGAAAAAAAAAAGCATTCTACTATTTACCAATTTTGTTAAACTTTTTGTGTACTTTTTTGTCCGAATAGCATAACTCTTTCAACACATCGATCACATTACTTTCAAGGATGATATGTTAAACATCTACGCATCTCGTGGCTACCCTCATTGAATT
Organism: Nyctanthes arbor-tristis; assembly: GCA_963692815.1. Taxonomy (NCBI): domain Eukaryota; kingdom Viridiplantae; phylum Streptophyta; class Magnoliopsida; order Lamiales; family Oleaceae; genus Nyctanthes; species Nyctanthes arbor-tristis. The sequence continues at coordinate 22,567 of CAVNYN010255354.1, read as the reverse complement.
ATCGCGATACATATATAAATAGCAAATAGTTAGTGGATAAAAGATAGAGTATGTGTGATATTATCGTACTTTTAAATAGTAATCACACGAACCACACTTTGTCACTTATTTATCATCCATTGTGACAAAGCAATTATTAAGGCCATCTAAATCACCCATAGTTTTCACAAGTTTGTCTTCTCCACTCATAATTGCACACATAAAAGATTGATGCAAAACCTTAATTTGTCAAAATTGATAGTTCCTTCTCACCGCGGACACAATTTGAGATAGTTTTTGCTTTTATAGTTTTCCTTTTTTATTTGTCGTGTCATCAAGGGAGATCACTTCTGCACAGATTTTTTTCCTCTAAAAACTCTTGATCCAATAAAATATTAAAAATACTCTTTTGTTATGGGATTATCTCACCTGATGTACATGACAGGAGATCATTTTGAACAATCTACATGTGAGTTGTATATCCTACCAAGCTTATCGCGGAAGATCGGATTGAAAAAATACTTTTAAAATAATCCTACCATACACGTTCTTTGAATATGAACATAAATTCTATCTTAAATATATGAAAAATTAATCCTTCCCCTTCAGGGTCTATAGACATGCTTTATTTCTTCTAAAAATTTTCTAATGCAAACCCTCAGGTTTTTTCTTTTTCTATATAAAACCAGTTACACGGCCTGGCTCAATAAAAAAATTACGTATGTACTTCACTATTCGATGTCATCTTCCTACTCCACAGCCTTATCTGCTAATACTATAGTGGTATCAGCAGATGTGAGTTCCTCGTTCGTGCCAAGCGTGGAATTTATATTATAATAGTACGAGAATTTTCTCCAATGAGATGATAATAGGTAGTACATGCATTCGTAATTCAGACAAGACGACTTTCTTATCGAAACCAATTGGACAAGACATGGAAGGCCCCCAAAATTTATCAGCAATAAATAAGGAGCCAAACATTCATAGGAGTACACTTACAGCACGCAAATTATTAAATTATAATTATTGTGAGGATAAAACTTAAAAGGACAATTTGGCAATGGAGCCTACTCCCCATGCTTGTGTCACTTTCTTTTCTTTTTCATTGGTTGTATACAGTTTTTTTATGTTCACAACTTAAATGTGTTTAGATTTCATGTGAGGCACGTGTATGTTTTGGACCCTTCTCGTGTTTCATTTTTTATCTCTAAATTATTAAACGTGTCGTACACATATCATTTGGGGGAAATTAATAATTATATATAATAAGTTATTTATAGTACTATAAAGTCAAATAATTCGAGCCACGTGTTGGATCCGTCGCCTTTGCGGTTAATTGTGGCAAGTCAGGGTAACACCACTAGCTTTTCGAGGCTGTATACGCTTTAATTTTCGGTGATTAATTAATTTCTGAAATTACTGCATAAATAAATACTGATATATTACTTGTGGCAACTATATAAATAAATAGTTTTCCATTTTATACTCGTGGTCTATTACACTAGCAGAATAATTATTGTGAGCTGGCAGGGTTAATATTCTTGGATTGGATTTGGTGGTTTGTGGCTGGAATTTCTCTATCTTTTCTTCTTTCTTCTGTTGTTTTTTTCCGTTTACTTATTATTTATTAATTTGTTTGGGAAATTAGAGATTACAAGTCACCTTTAAACAGTATTTTAGATAGCGTGAAATAAAAAAAAAAAAAAAAAGTTGAACCACACCCACATAAATGTGCCATAAAAGCGTAGCCAATGTGGAAGAGCAAAATACTACAAAACATGGAATGCAAGCATTGATATATCAATAAACTTGGAAATTGAGTTTGGATTTTCAAGTCGAGTACTCTCTCCACTAAAAATGATCTCCTCCCATGACGGCCCCCCATGTAAGCTCCGCCACCCGGGTGAGAGGAGATCATTTTTACAATAAGCAATGGGGAAATTTCATATTTCCCCCAGTTCTCTCAACTATTTTTATAAATACTTCCTAAGCTTTATTTATTTTAAAAATATTGGACAACATAGCATGTTCAGTATTTTTTACATGGAAAACAGTGTATATATCAATTTATATATCAATTTTGAGTTTAATTTTTTAACTCTACTTCACGGCATAAAGTACACTTGTTCTGCTGATAAAATAGGCTATCTTATATTATTTTACTATATTTTGAACCTTCTTTTAGTCGAAGAAAACTGCTTCAGTACTCGTTAATGGCTGTAACAATGGTATCAAAGTAGGTCACAGTGTCTTGTTGCAATAATGCAACATCAGGTGTAACGTTGTTATACTTGACAGTGATCATCCAAAGTTAGCATTGCTAGGGCACATCCTACCTTCATGCATGCCGAGATTGTAGACCTTGGTGATACGTTATGATTCCACTGCAATGTATGGGATTCGTCCCAGATGGACTCAACAAGTCATGAGTTCATCCATAAATTCCTTCATAGCTGCCCCCGGACATAGCTCAGTGGTTGAAAGGACGAGAGTGAGGTAGTCTCAGCTGAGCTGCCACAGGGTCAGAGTTCGATTCCTACCAATGACATGGTTTGGAATGGGCTCCTTGTAGGCTCCAGTTTAACAGCAGCTCTCGGTCCCTACTCCACTGAGGCACATTCCGTGATTTACATCCTCCACCAAACTCTAGGGGGCGGTGGGGGACCCTTGGGATTGGGGTTCAACCTTTATAAATTCCTTCATAGCTAACTTTTTAGTATGGGCTTTCTTGTTGAGCTCATACCCAAGGATAAGAAAACTTATCCCTAAATTCCTTCATAGCTAACCTTTGAGGGTGAATTCAACCTTGCAACTTGTAACATTCATCCCTGCAAAAATCTACAAGAAGCAAAACACTGATGACTTGTACATGCAGTACTGCACTATTTTCCAGGGTTCCATCTGGTTTAAATTCATGTTCTAGAGTAGAAATATATGATTCTACAAAAGGATTTCATAGAAATACAGAGCCATAATGAGATTTGTTATGCGATCACCTCGTTCTTCACTTCTCAGTAGCTACAAGTATAATATATCCATATTCACATAGAGATTAGGAACCTAATATTGGCCTCCATGCTTAAAATTTTTAAGTATAGATACAAGGTTGGATTCTATTATAAACTCCATGTTAGCAACTCTCAAGCATTTTCCCCCTAAATTCACCAATATCAACAAACAGAGAACAATTCCTCTTCTATCAACTAATATATGCCAAATGATTTTGTCATCTCCAGGACTTCAAAATCAGTAAAACACAAAACATATAATAATAAAAAAATCCAGTAAGATATGTTCTAAACCCTTAGGCCTCAGCAATAAAATAAATTAAAGATCAAAGAAGCTACCAGTTGATAGTTCAACATTTTGATCAATCAAAGGCCTGATAGAGCTAAATTGAGATCCGACTGCAAATTAATTTTATATATATGGAATGGATAATCAGCAAGCCAGATAAATAGATAAACAGAATTCAACAGAAATAAGAAATAATCTGTGTAATTGATTCAACGCAAAGGCAAAGCAAAAGCATCCATGATCCAGGAAAATACATGATAGTTCATCTTTTAAGCAATTTGTTAGTGAATATTAGTGACGACCATGGGGTTTTCATACGGGCTTATATGAGATCCGAAGAGTGGAGTCAGGTCAATCATGGGCCTTCAATTTCTCGATGCGCTTATTAAGCTGTTCGATCTTGACGACAAGCCCAGTAACCGAATACAGGAGCCAATAGAAGATTAAAGCAGAAGCAATGAGAAGGGCGTTGCGCTGCGATTTCATGATGGACTTCTGGTGCCGGAGGTGTTCAGAAGGGGAGCAGGAGTCGGATTCACAGGTGGGTCGGGTCTCGTACTTCCAGTAGATGTCCATTAACAGGAAAAGGCAGAAGGGGACGATGGAGAGGAACGGCTTTAAGAGGTTGCGGGTAACGGTGATCAGTCCCTTGCGTAGCGGGTCAAGACCCGGGAGAGTGAGGAGGAGGAGCATAACGGCCTCTGCTCCAGCGGCGTAGCCCAGCACAACCCATTCCAAAGCCATTGCTGATTGAGTAATTCCTGAGATGGGTTTAGGGTTAGATTCTGCTTCGATTTTGATGGATTTTGAAGGCAATTTGATTCCCGGCGTTGGGGATTGTGATCGGGGAGTGGAAAATAAAGGGTAATTTTGCACAAATAGACCTTATCTTTTACTACCAGTGCGGAAATAGACTTTATAGTTTCTAACCTGGCGATTTTAACCTTAACGTATATTATTCCTTACAAAAATGACTTTATTGTCTAAATTTATCAATTTTTATTGTTAAAATGACTTTTTTACCCTTTATTTTCTTCTTTCTAAAACATAATTCTTTTTAAAAGTATTTTACCCTTAATTTCCAATAAAATATAAAGATAAAAAGTCATATTTTAATTAACTAATGTATCATGTTAGTGTTTATATCGATAATCACACGCTGCGGTGAAAAAATCGGAGCTTCTACTAGAAATTCCAAAAAAAAACATTTTAATTAACTGAAAAATCGAAAAAGTCATATTTATTTTGTAGTAGTGGGTAGGTAAAATTATAATGGCAGTTGAATATGTCTACATCAAAATATAAATTTTGTCTTTATATTTTACTTGAAATTAAGGGTAAAATATTTTTAAAAAGAATTATAGTTTAGAAAAAAATAAAATAGAGGTAAAAGTGTAATTTTAACAATAGAAATTGATAAATTTAAACAATAAGATTATTTTTGCAAGAAATAGTATACGTTAAAGTTGAAATCGTCAAGTTAAAAACTATAGGGTCCATTTTCCGCACTGTTAATAAATAGTAAGATCCATTTGTGCAAATTACCCAGAAAATAAACGTAAAATAAAGCATAAAGGTTAAGAAAAGTATCTCCTTTTCGGGCTTGATTTCTTGGGTTCCAAATATATATGTACTAGTTCTTCTATAGTGCTCAATAGATTATGTAGTATGTTCCTATTGAACATATAAGGCCAAGTGTGTCTAATGAGATTTTACAACATAATTTATTGGACACTATGGTGTCCAGGACACCATAGAATATATCATACATGTACTTAAAAAGAAATTCAATCCCTAATATAAGAGTATGATAAATTCATAATGAATAAATAAATTAGGTATGCGCTGAAAACCCGAGCCCCTAATGGGTTACCTGAACCTGGCTTAAACATACTCGAACTTGATTGAGTAGTGAGCAAAATTTTTTGAGTTTTGGGTACCCCCAAACTGGTTTGGACGGGTTTGAGGTTTGAGTTAAAACCCGAAAAGCCTGAAAAACCTGAATTTTTTTTTTACTCTCAAAATTTTTAAATTCAAATTTCTGATTAATTCTACAAAATCATCTCCTTCATTTCACAATTACTTTTTTATTGCACTCGTCTCCTTCACATATAAAAAATAAAACTCTAGATCTGTGTAAGAGATGTGAATTTGTCTTTTCTATGAGAATTTTACTAGTTTTTATATATGTACCATGTGATTTGAACAAGACAAATTGTTTTTAATTAATTACTTGACAATACTATAAGTTTATGGTAAAACTATAAAATTAGAATATAAATAAAGCCAACTAACTAAACACTAGTGTCTAATTGTTAACTTCATTACGTTAGTATCTAACCATTATTATTTTCATTTAAGTGTATTGTATATACTATAAATTTCTTGTTGTTCTTACCCATTTAGGTGTTTCTTTTTTCCGCTTATGCGTTCATATAATATGCGCTCAATACCCGAAAACCCCGAATAAAAACCGAAGTCTTACCCGAACCGGTATCGAGACTGAATCCGAACGGGCTTGCCGTTTTCAAGATCGAACCTGAACCTAAACCAAAATATTTGGTCTGGGCTTGGTCAATACAACACTCAAACCCCCCGGCCTAAAATAAATTATTAAACTACTACCATTTCATTTAATCTTACATGAAATGACATTGGAGTTAAATATAATGTGGTTCAGATTGTACTATAGTGACTTTAGTCCCAATCACACTAATTCCTCCCCATTTTTTTAAATAAAAAATAAAAATATTTAAGAGAATTGCACTAATCTCTCTCTCTCTATATATATATATGTTAATATATATATATATATTAATTAATCCACTTAAGTCTCCGTACCTTTTATACATCGTTTTTTCTTTTTTTTATTTGATAAATTTTGCGGTAACTATTTTCTTTTTAACAAAAATTTTGTAAAAGAACTCAAATAAGATTTGAACATGTGACTATTTGGTTTAACAATTAAACTTTAACTATTTTGCCAATTTGTTTTGTTTGTTAATCTTTAACAAACTCTAATCCATTATAATTCGTTAATACACAATCTCTATCGCGTGTATTGGTGAGTTTAATGTTATTTGAATTTTTTAATGCATTATATATATATATTTTTTGAATTTGTTAATTTTATTAGGATTTTTTAAAATGAGGCGGGTAACAGATATTTTTTCTATTATTGTATATATGTATGAAAGATTATATGTAAGAATGTATGTTGTCTTTTAAACGATTATGAACTTTACGATTACTAAGTCTATCGATCTCATTGATTCAATTAATGTATACTTGTGTTTTTTTATTTTTTACAGTGTGAAAATATTACAGATTTATATTTAACTATCTAATAATAAATTTAAGAAAGGAAGTGGTGACTTCTCAACTCTCAAGGGCAAGACACAGTCAACGTTACATTGTTCTCAATTCATTATATTATTACACCGTCGACTTCCAATTGGGGAAAAAAATGACACATAAACATCTATAATCCCATTTTAACATTATATGTTATGGTACTATATAATGTTATAAGATTATATAGCGTGCATCGTAACCGGCTACATGATTTCCCATGTGGCGTGCGTTAGCAATAGTACAATATATGATATCTACTATACATTTAGCATTAGATCATTTTTATAAACTTCCAAATCTCTTTACAAATGAACCTCAACCTTCCAATTTGAAGCTCAACATGAGGTTTTAAACTAGAAATACTGAACACCAATAACATCAATTGATAAAGATAACGACATGAATCTTAACTAAACAAAACTTAACATATTCCTTGTTTAAAAAAAAAAAAAATCTTAACACATTCCTGCACTGTAAATGATAATTATTTTGAACATGGTATGAGTATCAATGATCCTAAGACCACATGCGACTGAACATCGGCAATCAAATAGCTCTATTGAAATGAGTACCGTGTTTATGTAAGCGCTCTTACATGAGAAACAAAACCCACAGTAACCGTCATGATGCCCATAACATATGAGAGCTGCTGTTTTCTAGATAGTCAGATCAAGCTCCATGTATAGAGCTCGATCTAACTTAATAGACGCAAACTATAATAGCTGCTAACATAGATACCATAACAATTTGAAGATTTTCAGTCAATCAAAAAATGAAAAGATGCAACTCGTATAAGATTATGTTCAATAATTCTTACAACGTTATTGTTGCCTAAAAATACACACAGAGCACGTTAATATATGTTCCATTTTAAAGTCTGCTAGTGACATTGATGTTCCTAACTTTAGATGATTTGGGAGTTGAATCTTTAGGTACAACCACAGTAAGCACACCATCCTCCACTTGAGCCTTGATCTGATCCACCTTCACATCCTCCGGCAATTCAATTTCCCTCGAAAAGCTTCCCCGATCCGTTTTCCTCTCCGCCACATGCCAGACAATGTCTCTGTCTTTCCCGAGGGATTCCTCTTTTCCCCCTTCAGCTTTGATCACCAGAATATTCCCGTCTTCCACTTGCACTTTTACATCCTCTTTTCCATAACCTTCCAGAGGCGAAATCGTTCAAAGTCACATAATCGAGTAAAGCGAAAATTTACAGCATTGAACAGAACTTTGTGGAACAATTTATTTACCTGGGACGTTGATTTTGAAGATGTGGGATTGAGGGGATTCAATCCAATCGAGAAGCGCCGGTGATCCGGCGGACGTACGGTAGACGGTGGGGCTCCAGAGAAAGCGTCGGAATGGGTCGCCGAAGATTGCCATAGCTTCGTGTCTCTGCGGGGGGGAAAGTGCGGGAAATGAAGGAATTTGTAGATGGGGGTTCTCTGTAGGAGAAAATGGTCTAGATAATCTGCAAGGTACCATGAGTCTTATCAAAAAAAATTTTTTTTTTTCTTTTCCTGTGTAGGTGTTTCGAGAAGATGATGCAAGCAGTGATATGGTACATTGGGCTCGAACAAGTTTCAGTGCGCCTTCAGCAGATCAGCAATAATCAGGAGATCGTCCGAACAACATAAGTTTATCCGAGTAGTCTTGAGTCGTGAGATGAGAGCAACAAATTATTGTAGTTGAAAATACATAGAAAGAAGAGAGGAAAAAAGAGAAAGGAATAATGGATATAAATTTAAAAATAATAATAAAATAATAGTAAAGTATGTCAAGATGAATGTGTATTTTTAACATGACATGTTACACAATAAAAATTGAGATAAATGAGAGAAAGATGATAAAAAGAAATAACAATGAAAGAACATACATAAGATATGCGACCCATTCCATTTCCTTATTTCATTCTCTTTTCAGAATGTAGAATAGACACGATCCTTGACCAAGAGTCCATTTCAAGAATTTCTTGAAAGTTTATTTAAAAAAAATTCCCACTCATGTGGCACTTATAAATACATATAAATTTGATTTGAAATACAAGTGTCGTACATCTATGTATGCATAGGTGAGAAGTTTTTTTAACTTCTGGGAAGTTTTTAAAAATTTTCCCATTAATTATATGTATTCGGAGATGCTTTTATAAATTGTACCTTTTCCTTCCTGATAATTGTGTTTTGGGAACGAAGTAGGCTTATTAGCAGTATCTATACTTGATGTTTGAGTTTTTTGCAATTTTTATTTCTATGTTTCAAACATAACAATTACACCATCAAGTTCAACTTTTTTTGCACCATCTACCATTTTCATCAATTGGTGTTAGTTTGACCTTAATTCTTGTCACTCGTTTGCGCCACGTTTAAATCAGTACCAACAAAAAAACTCAAATCAAATTAAAAGTCCAAAAAAGAAGAAGAGTAAAAAAAAGAAAGAAAAAACATTGAAGTAGAAGAAATTTGAATAATTTAATCCAATTAAGTTTAAAAGTAAGCGAAATGTTCACTAATTATAATCTATATATTAATTAAACTAGAGGAGCTACGGTAAAGACTTAACACAATTTTCCCGTCATTTCTGCTATAGGTAAAGATATTTAGGTCTTTTCAATTTTGGTAGGTATACGTTATGCGGTAAATATAATGTTATCCATTTTTTTAATTCTTTCAATTTTGAACTGTCTTTCAATCAATCTTATTCAAATATCTATTCAAATGTTATTAACTATCTTATCTATTTGGGTTTATCGATTTAAATTTATTGATTTATCGATTGCAATTCCTTATCTTCATCCATAAGAAATTGCTTTTTTTTTAGTGAGATTTTTTAAAAATCTAAAACTAGGGTATTTCTGTTTATAAATTCAATTAATAGATTCTTGACCATTTTAATAGCCTCCTTGATGCGTTAGACTCAGAAGCATGCAACACCATTTAATTAAAAAATGTATATAAAAATCCTGGATATAAGATATTCTTGATATAGCAACAATGAATAACAACTAAAAAGCAATATTATGAATTTACAAGTATACTAGTCTTACACCCGTGCGTTGTACGGGAAGACAACTTTACAATAATATAAACGATAAACAGTTCAACAATTAGTCGACAACAAATTTACATAAGTAGTACATATTAATAACAGGTTTTCACATATTTTATAGTGATATATAGATAATAATTAGTAAAATTGTAAATTTTATATCAATAGAAAGGAAGATAATTGCAATATGATCTCCAAGCCTTCTTATGATTTATTGTGATTCGATTTGTCCACCATTTCACCAATTATTTCTGGAGTAGCCCTATATAGAACAATCGACTACGAATTCTTAACTTGGTATACAATCATATAACTTGTACGCATGTATAAAATCATCGCCAACAAATTCATAACCTCTTATACAGTATACTCATAATGCACGAAGACTTATGTTCCACAACCAAGTCAAATGGCAAAAAATGAAAATGAATTATTACACCTACTTAAACATATACTGAAAAACACATGAAAGATTTACACAACACAAATAAATCATTTTCTCCAACATACAGGCAAGTCTTAGACCAACTCCATGTATTGTACAAAAGATGAGATAAAACACAAGGAGGTAGTTGGAAATTGAACTTTCAAGGATCCTTTCGCATTCACACTAAAACAATTGTGACATCCCAATTCTTTTATTCATCCATTCTACGAAATCGATTAAAAATATAAGGACCAAATTTAATGTGCACACAAAATTTAGGATTAAAGTGGAAACAAAAATTTTGTTATTAAAAAAAAATTTCCAGAATTCTCAGGAAACTTGGCTGGGCCAAGTGATATATATATTATATTATATAAAACAAAAAAAAAAAAAGGACAAACAAGAAAAGAAAGAAAGGAAGGCAAAAGAAGCCGTCCCTGCCTCTGCCGAATTTCGTGGAAAAAAAAAGGGAAAAGTTGGAAGAATCTTGGGAAGGGAATACAAATAACAAGTAAGTAAGTGTTTAGCTCTAAAGCTTTGGACTTACATAAATTAAGAAAATAGGATATATGGAAATTTTAAGAACATTTAATATTAGGTTATGATTTTATTTAATATATGTTCTAAATGCATCAAATAGTTATCTGATTATGAAATATGGGATTCTTGATGCTATTATAGGGATTTTTAGTAGGGAGTGTAAAGATGAAATTTTGGTATAGTTGAAACTTTATATGGAGTAAATAAAGTGAAATTTAATATAAGTTAGTGTGATGATTTATGAAATGGTATTATGGTAGTTGAGAAAGTGGTGAAGTTAAGAATGAATGTAAGAAGTGAATGTCTTAAGATTTAATAGTAAATGTGGAAATTATTTAAGACTAAAAACTAGTGTTTAAAGATTAAGAATTAGTATTATCTGTTACTTTAATAGACATTGAGACTTGAATGTGTGATGACCTACAATTTCTAAGGTAGAATAAAGATTAGAGTATTTACATGAATGATTTAATATTTAAGAGCAATTGTAGAAAATCTTATTAAAGGATAAAGATTAATGTTTAAAGATGAAAAGTAATGTTATTATTTCTAGTGGATATTTAAGATTTTATTAAGTGACATTATCATTTTCGGATGAAATAAAATCTAGAATGATTAGATAAGAGGGATAACTATATGTTTAATGTGAAAATAAGGAAATTTTAGAAAGTTTAATGAAATGGAAAATTGTACTCCATGGAAATTTCATATTTATGAACTCTAGTTACGTAGAGAATTTTAATTAGTGAAATATGTTGCAAAGAACATAAATGAAAATGAGAGGAGAATTGTAAATAAATTAAATTATGTTTGACGGATGAAATAAGATAATAGATTATTGATTCTATTATCAATCTATGTTACAGGGACACAGAAGAGATTGGAAAAGCTTACCAACCAAATTAAATTGCACATATTGCCAGTAAGTGAAATTTCTCTTATTCCTTGGAAATGAATTTACCATGCTTTGATTTATATATATATATATGATATTGTGAAGTTATGACAAGTGTTTTCATGGAATTTTCTTTAAGAATTTTCATTTCATTCGAGAAGTTATAAACTCAATGTATTATTTTAGAATTTCAAAGATATGATATATTTGACATGCAAATATTGAATGATTTGAAAATTCCCCAAGTGTATCCTATGTCATGAATGTGCCACCTACGGGCGAAGGGGCCTATATGGCTCAAGCTGACTAAATGAACGCCGCCCAGGCGAAGGGGCCTATTTGCTAGCTATGGCTCAAACTGTTAATTGTGCTGCCTAGGGCGAAGGGGTCATAAGGTACCTATGGCCCAAGCTGGTGTCTATGCGCGTATGACTTGATATCATGATTATGTGATGTTGGATACTCTTTTGGGGTGAATTCCATGATGATCTTAAAGTGAAGTGAATTTCAGAATATTTCTATCGTTGTAACGATTTATAAATAAAGATAATTTACTTATGATTTGCTTGGATGAATATAATAGTGACAAAGATGGTCTTGTTTAAAAGTATGAAGATTTCTTAATATTCGACTCACTGAGCGTTAATGCTCATGAAGATACTTTTCAATGTTTTCGCTTCCAGATATTAACTGAAATTTGAGCAACACTTGGAATCCATTCTGAAGACGAGCCTTTTGACAAGGTCGGCATGATCAACTAGAAATGTAACAAGGAATTGTGTCTTGACGTGGTGAAATACATTTTGATATGTTGACATGCTTATGTATATTAAGAAGAAAAGAATAAGGCTAATATACTTTTGAATTTATATCTCTATGTAGAATTTGTTATGTTATGATACATATTGACTTGGTGTGTTGTGGTGGTTGGTTGGGGTTTTGAATTGTGTTGGAGTATGTGTTTGGTGCAGTTTTTGTCATGTAGGATGGTTTATTCGTAAAAGAGGGGAGATGCTGCTAAAATTTTTAGGAAATTTTAACAAGTAAATGAGCCTAGGAGGTGAATTCTAACTTCTAGTTAGAATTTATCGTCAGCGTACGCCACATTTTCAGTATAATAAAGATACTAGAGGTGGGGCGTGTCAACAATGATACGACATGCCTCTGAATATGAGATCAATTGTGACTTCACATCTCTAAGAATACTCTTTAACTTCTTAACCCTGACATATTGATACAAATGTGGTAATTAAAGAGTAAACTATATTTGTAATCTTTAAGCTTTAAATTCTCAATCAGGTGTTCATTTGCAACTCATAATGTCTAATATACCCTTGATCCTTTTCATCCTTTAAAAGCATTATCTTCTCTTCAATTGGTAAAAATCAAAGAATCTTTTTCTTTGGGTAAAAACATCATGCATAAATTCCTCATCAATTCCATAATTGATTATGTAGAAGAGCACCAAACCTAGGCAAGCCTATCAAATAAGGGATTAAAATAAATATGTATTTGAATAATTATAAAACATATGAAAATTAAAAGGTTCTAAACATCCATTTGCATTCTTGTACAATCTTGTTCATGAGAGTCCAGTACAAAAGCATGAAACATGCGAATAAAGACATAAATGGACCAAAAGAAGATTACCAGTAACTCATATGAGAAACCTTATTATCAAGTGATGACTCATTAAAGAAAATAACTAAAAGGTCCTGCCAATTCAAACTATCAAAATTATAACAATAAATAAAACATAGATTTTTAAACAACAATGTTTTGTTTTACAGAATGATCAGCCATTAGACTCAAAAAATTTAGCCAAACAAATCTCAAAAAACGTGCAAGCAAAGATCAAATGACTTCATACTTAAAATATACAACTTGCCACCCCTTCTAAACCAAACTAATTTTCATATGTGATTTATTAGCCAATTCCCTTCTATCCCAAAAATCAAGTAATTTATCAAACTAAACTTTTCAATCACCTAATGGCAGATTTGAGGAAGAAACTCTTTGTGAAACTCCAAATAATTGATTGCTTCTACTCTGCGAAAAACATGCTCTAGATCATGTTATCCCTAGTAATAAAATCTCAATACTCAAGATACGTCATCTCAGAAAAAGTTGGAAAATGATTCGTACGCACTAAATTATCAATGTTCAAATATCAGGAAGCACAAATGAATAAATAAATAAAACCTAGATCATGTTCTCATCTGCAAAACCCCAAAAAACCCTTATACAAAATTAGTTAAATGGGATAAATATGAACAATATCAATACCAAAAACAAAATGGGAAAAAGAAGGACCTAAATTTTGTAGTATGAGAAAAGGATGATGGAAAGCTAACTAATCAGAGATGTGTACACAATCAACGATATACCATTCTTGTATATGCTCCAACATTAAAAGTACATCAAGAAACGAAGAACAAATCATTAATCTGGTAATTAAAAAACAAATTGAATACATGAATTGTGTATTCTGAAAAGACCAGATTTAATTCCGAGCCATGTTTTCAATAAAACTATTTTAGCATCATGCACCATTAAAAAAAAGAGGGGAATTCAAAACCAACAATCTGAGTAGCCACTTTCTTTGAAAAATTTCTAAGAGACTATGTTGAAGGGGCTACCAGTTTATCGCCATGATCTAATGAGCAAAAACCATAATCTAATGCCCTCATTTTAATAAATCAACAACGTGAAAGGGGAAAAAATGCAACCACTAATTGAACCACATCAACAATATTGGATTTCGAGTAAATTGTTGGGTTAAAGGAAATACCTTTTGGCATCATATCACATCCGACAATTCAGTAATTAGGTTTCTATTATATGGAAAAATAAAGGAAATCAAATTATATATGATTTCACATTTTTTGAAACGAAACTGAGTAATTATTTTCATGGAAAATAGGTGATATGAACAAAGATTTTCAGTATTTGTTCGAAGGATAAGATTTCTTAACCGGGAAGAAAAATTCTAAGAAGCATATCAATTTGGGATTCTTGTGAGAGACAAATGGGAAAGAAAACTTGTTCAATCAGGGATAAAGATCCGGGAAATTATTTACCAAATCGTGATTGAGATGAGATAAGCAAATTCAAAGGCAAAATTCAAGAGATTGAGAGAAGAGAGAGACATGGGCACAAATAAAAAGGTACCATAGGATATAAAAAAGGACATGAGCATCATAATAAAAAAATTAAGGTAACAACTTTAGGCAGGAAAAAAAATTGACAGAGACTTAAGTCTCTTTATATATATATATATATATAGATTCCGTTGAGAGACAAATGGGAAAGAAAACTTGTTCAATCAGGGATAAGGATCTGGGAAATTATTTACCAAATCGTGATTGAGATGAGATGAGCAAATTCAAAGGCAAAAATCAAGAGATTGAGAGAAGAGAGAGAAAGAGCATCATAATAAAAAAATTAAGCTAACAACTTTATGCGGGAAAAAATTTGACAGAGACTTAAGTCTCTTTATATATATATATATATTTGAACAGTTATTAATATATATATTTTGATTTGATAGACGTTTTTTGCACCACTGCAATTTAATTAGCATGACATTGAAAAAAATAGGATATGAGACTTAACTTGTACAAAATGTGCGGAAAGGTTGCGGATTATGTGTAAAATTTACTTTATCATATATATTTTTTATTACATATATATTGTTAATATTTTTAGACAATTGTTCTAATGTTCAAAGTGTTAGGTTGACACGAATAGTTTGACATATCATTACCAAAAAATTCATTTACAAAATATACATTCTAACGAAAAGTTTTGATATAAATAGTTTGACATATCATAATTATTGAGTTTCACTAATGTATTGAAAATTTATAATAACTTTATTATTGCATAATATTAGGTGATCTACCCGTAAAATGTACGGGTGAATGTCTAGTATAATATTAAAAGAGGATATGAAAATCCAAAAGACTTAAATATAAATACTGCGTGAAATAATATTTGGTCCATTGAAAGGGGATAAGAAAAAAGTATTAAAATAAGTTTTACTACTGTGAACTTTCTTTATGTTTCTATCAAATTCAGCTCTGAATGGAGAAAAAATTTAAAAAAAAAGAAAAAAGAACCAAAAACAAGTTATGAAAAACATGAAAACCCAACATGAAAAAAATTTTAATTACTGAAAGATGAAAATATTCATTGAAAAAGGGTAATCTGATTTCAACGAAACAACAATAGTTCAATTGTGGTGGTTGAGTGACAGGTGTAGATTTCGAGCGGGGCGATGAATGAGGGGAAAAGTAGGAACTTTGTCTAGATATAATTTATTAAGGAAAATTTTCTATATTTTTTATTAAATTCTATATATTTTGATTAAAATTCAAGTTAATTCAAATTTTAAGATTTTGAGAGTATTTTGTCCTTTCAATAAAAAATTTTGACCACTTAACAGTCAAACTAATATCAATTGACGGAATGGGTGGATGGTGCAAGAAAAGTTGAAATTAAGGGCGTAATTGTCAAGTTTAAAATGATAGGGATGAAAACTATAGAAAACTCAAATATAAGGTGTAGATACTAATAATTAGCTAAAAGAATTGTACATTTGTATACACTAGTGGGAGAGACAAATGTGGTTCAAATTTAAGATCTTATCTGAAATATGAGAATTTAATCATTACAATACTTGTTCAAACCACCAAAAGAATTGTACTTAATATAAGTAACATTGTAGATATGGTAAAATTTCATTGGATGAAGAAAAATTATCTATGTGTTAAACACCCAATGAAATTGTACCACATGAAAATATTACTTATTAATGTAACTTTTTTATGTCTCCATAGAATTTATGTAGCTCAGATATGCAATCATGTTATATATCTTGGACATGATGGAACATACACATTCTCTCTCTCTCTCTCTCTCTTATTATCCCCCCTCTTCTTTTCTTTCTTTTTAGATACTTAAAGTTGTTGCGCTAACTCGTGAGAACAGTATGGCTTTAATAAAGGTAGGTCGAAATTGGTTAAGATGTAAAACAATCAGTCTCCTCCAACTTTCTTGATGAAGCGAAAAATCAAAGCATCTTAGAGTATTCCATTCCATTTTTCAGCGGGAGCTTAGGGGTAGGAATCTCAACCAGGTTTCTTCTTTCGTGACTCGTGTTGCCACTCGTGATACCCAGTATATCATTGTTAAGGACAGAACCAAACTTGTTGCTTCTGTTTTAATTCATCTAAAGTTATCTAAGGACATCTCCAATCGTGCTCCAAAATCACTCCAACCGTGCGCTAAAAGCGCACAATAAAATGGAGTGTGCTACAGTATGGGGCACTGGAAATGCAAATGGCATTTCCGTTTATTTACTGAAATGCCATTGCATGCTTTATCCTCTTTTTTTTTAAAAAAAAATTTAATACATTTCACGTCTCCCTCACCTTCTTTCATTTTTTTAAAACACTTCATGTGTGTTTGGATTGTTCGCCTTCCTTTTTTTTAAAAATAATTTCACATGTGTTTGTTTACTTTAATCTTTTTTTAAATTATTTCACATGTGTTTGGTTACTTCACTTTTTTTTAGGTTTTTAGTCTTTTGTGTTGGTTTCTTCGGTTTAATCTAGTGTTATTTCGAAACAATTATTATTTATTTTTTTATAATATGTTAATGGTTGGAAATAAAAGAAAAATAAAAAAATAGTTATAGGGAATATTTAGAGTATATGAGTTGGAGAAATTTTTTAAAATAAATGTTGTTGTGTTGTATTTTAGAGTACTAGTGCTGTAAAATAGAGTACGAGGGTTGGACATGGCGTTTATAAGTCTTATTTTGCTTAATGCGTTGCTATCATCGTAAATAAATATTTTACTCAAAAATAAATATTTGAATTTAGGCGTTAGAGAATATGGATCACACTTTCTCGGCTTTCTCAAGCCAAAGTTCTAAAATGTTCTTCATGTACTTGAAAACCCCTCAGAATTCTTGCTTCCTACGAGATCTCGTCTCAACTCGAGCTAGAAAAATCATTATTGTCATTAACTTGAAAAATAGGAAACAAGAATCTGATATAAAAAAAGGAAGAACTTTAATCACGAAGCGATGGCTTCTTCATCAAGAGAATCAGAGAATCCATGTTTAGAGCAATCCAAGGAAGTAGCAGCGCAGAATCCGACCATGGAGTCAAAACTCAGATGGCGACATCTTCGGATCATACATTTCTACACATGGTTTCTTTTTCTTTTCTCTAGAGAGTAGAGGTGGCCATGTGGAACATCAAATTTGGTTCAGAACCATTATATATATCAAATTACTTACTGCCTTACAAAATTCCATTTAAAAAAAGAAAAAAAATTCAGACTGCCATCTATGATCTGTCAATAATTAAAACTATAGAATATACCTGTAGTCTTGAATAGTTGTTCTAGTTTGAAGTCTATGTTCTACGCATCTAATTCAATCTCCAGAGAAGTTTCTGTGATTGGAGTGGTATCCGAGATGGCTTATGCTGCTCTTGTTCTCTTGCTCAAGTTATGGAGCAGACTTTGAATCATAATAATTCCTATCTGATTCTTCATGAGAAGCAAAAACTTGAATCCCCCCTCGAACAAGTTAGTTCATTGCAAGAACGACTTGGCAAATCCTCACCAAAAACCAATGAAACAATGGAGAGTTTGGAGAAAGAAATTACATATGTAACATATCTAGCTGAAGATATTGTTGAATCTCATGTCATGAACCGACTTCTATCAGAAGTACTGGCAAGTCAATGGGGTTAGAGCTTCACAGCCTTCAGTGAAAGCATTAAGAAGGTTGTGGAACATTTTGGTGCTGCGAAGAATCACATGACGAAGATTGTCGAGGATGACAGAGGCGTAAAACATGAGCAGCAGCCAAATTCGACTAAGATACCTGTTGGATCACCAAGACTTGGCAAGAGTAGTACTCCGATGGGTCTTGATGATGATTTGTTGGAGCTCAAGACTCAACCATGTGGAGGACCACGAGAACTATAGACCATTGCCCTTGTTGGCATGGGCGGAATTGGTAAGACAACACTTGCTCAAAAACTTTATAATGATGCATACATCAATGATTATTTTGATACTCGTGCTTGGATCATACTGTCTCAAGATTATAGCTTGGAAAAAGTTCTAGAAGTCCTTGCAGGTACCATGACTAGTTGTAATTGCAAGGGACAAGAATATCTGGATATAAAAGTAATTGTTTATAAAAAAACTCAAGACTAGGAGGTATCTTATTGTGATGGACGATGTGTGGGAGACTAAAGTTTGGAGGGATTTGGAAAGATTACTTCCAAATGACGCAAATGGAAGTCGAATTATGTAATTGACTGCAAGGCTAAAGGGTGTGGCTGCTTCTTTCGGACCTAATCCTTATCTTCACCACATAAATCTTCTAAATGATAATTGCAATTGGCAATTATTGTGTCGAAAGGTATTTGGAAAGGATTCTTGTCCTCTTGAATTGGAGAATACTGGGAGAAGTGTTATCCAAAATTGTAAGGGACTTCCACTTACAGTTGTGGTGATTGCAGGGCTCCTCTCAAAGGTCAGTAGAACACAACATGAATGGAGAAACTTTGAAGAAAATCTAAAAGGTTCCCTTTTGGCTTCAAATGATGAGCATTCCTCAAAGATATGGTCTTTAAGTTATCACCATTTGCCTCACCATTTGAGAGGGTGCTTCCTTTATTTAGGAGCATTTCCAGAACATTATGATATTCGAGTCTCCTTACTAACAAAATTATCGGTCACAGAGGGATTAGTCAAACCTTTGAGATTTGAAAGGGTAAAAAATTATGTGTTGGATCTTAGACCGAAATCTTATTGTGGTTTCCAAGAGTAAAACTACTACGGGAAAAGTTAAAGCATGTAAGATCCATGACATTTTAAGGGACTTTTATAAGGGAAGCAAAAAAGTGGCATTCTTCTATGGCGCTAATCCAGGAGCAGTAAACCTCCAAAAGGCTCTTATGCACACCGTTTAAGTCTTCATCATAGATATTTGATGCATCAACTTAACTAATAAGGTCTGCTTTTTGGTTCACTGGGTTTGATTTTTATTTTCTAAATACGAGTTTCTCAGAGTTTCACATTGTACAATGTTACGTGTTGGTCCATCACCAATTAACTTGTGATACATCTTTTCAAGATGTGACGAGTTAAGGTTTCTTCAGCCAATACACAAATTTCGGAATCTACAGATTGTAGTTCTTAAAGATTATTTTTCTTCTTTTCCTGTTGAACTAGAAACGTGGAAGATGAAACAACTAATGCATGTCTAGTTGGACAAAGCTGTAAATCTTCCAGATCCTCCTAGTATTGATGCAGAAAATTCCGTCAATATTGTTCTTGAGAATCTACAAACACTCTCCATGATAAATAATTTTCGGTGTACAGATGAGGTTATAACGAGAATTCCAAATCTGCTAAAATTCAGAATTTATTATTCAGAAGAACCAATTGATTGGGGAGATTTCTTTCTCTAAAATCTCGTCTCTTTGCATAAGCTTGAAGCATTGAAATGTTTCTTTGGTGATTCAGCACCATCTTTTCTAAAAAATATCACTTTTCCAACGACGCTAAAAAAGTTGTCTATCACGGAAGCTGGACTTCCTTGGGAAGACATGGAGATTGTGGGTTCGTTGTGCAAACTTAAGTGCTAAAACTCAAAGACAATGCTTTCAGGTGGCCAATTTGGGAGCCGATTGAAGGGGGATTTAAAAAACTAGAATTTCTGCTACTTGATAATATTTGTCTAGAGTACTAGATAGCAGAGAGTATCAACTTTCAGAGGCTTCGTCGCCTGGTCAACAAGAATTGTTATGATTTACAGAAGATTCCCAACGGTATTGTTGAAATTTCAACTCTTCAATCAATCGAGTTGCAGTCTTGTGGCGATCAACTTATAGAATCATCAGAAGAAATACAAGCATTGGAAGACGAGTTCCTACAAGTGTGGGAGCCAAAACTGGGCGATTGGAATTTCTACTACTTGAAGATATTAATATTGAGTTGTGGAAGCTCAAAGGTATAACTTCTTCTGCCTCCAGCACCTAGTCCTCAAGAGATGCAAATATTTGATGAAAATCCCATTTAATTCTGATTTTGAATTTATTCCAAGGATTAGATCCATTAAGTCTGTAATGAATCGCTTGAAGGCTCAGCAAAGCGAATACAGAAGCAAGCAAATTTGCAGGGAAAAAGATTTATTTGAAGTTTAAATCATAAATACTGGGTAACAAGTGTTCTTGAGATCTATGACAGACAAGTTCAAACTGATTTCTGTATGTTTTTTTGGCCCTTTCTTCATATACGGATCCA
Organism: Nyctanthes arbor-tristis; assembly: GCA_963692815.1. Classification (NCBI taxonomy): domain Eukaryota; kingdom Viridiplantae; phylum Streptophyta; class Magnoliopsida; order Lamiales; family Oleaceae; genus Nyctanthes; species Nyctanthes arbor-tristis. The sequence continues at coordinate 1,688 of CAVNYN010255354.1, read as the reverse complement.
TTGCCAGTAATTGACTAGCATATTCCCAGGCGTTTGTTGGGGATATACAAAACTCTTGTCATGTCATTCTATTCTATATTTTTTAAAATACTAGTAACACGCACATGCATTGAACATCTTATATATGCAAATGATTAATGATCAGCACAAATGTCTGTATTTTATTTGTTGGAGTCATTCAAAATGATTAATTTTAGCCCATCCTTTTACAGGATTAGTGGAGGAGAAATACTGTTTAGACGTAAAAAGTGTAACAAAATATTTACACACACTTACTGTATTTATTTAAGTGTCGCTGACCACATCTTCTTTGAAATGACAATTTTTATGCGTATGTGTATAAATTTTGCACACCTTATATGTTAAATAGCACTCCTCGTAGTGGAGCCAATCAATGTTTTTGTAGCCTACAGTATGGTAGTGTATTAGTAGAAACATGGTTTAACAATCGGTGGAAGTTATTTGAGGTTCGAACAAGTGGCGCCGTAGTTAGATATTCACATTTCAGGCAAGAGGTCTCGAGTTTGAACCATACCTACTCCTCCCCTAATTTCTATCCCCTGCCCTATGTCCCTGTATATGAGAGAGAGAGAGAGAGAGAGAGAGAGAGAGAGAGAGAGAATAAGTTGAAGTTTGGAAATTTAAGAATTTGAACGCTGGAATTTGGCATTTAAATTTGTTTGATGTCAATTAGGTAGTCTATTGATGGCAATATTTAGATAATTGCTTTCTAAATTTTTAGATTTCAGGGAAGAGTTAGTAAGTTGACTTGGCATTTAGAAGCTCGTATTCAATGATTATTGTGTGTGTATATGTATTGTGGAGGCAAAGTTTTCTAGTACTCCAAGAGTATTTGCTTGATCTTTTGTGGTCAAATCAAGAATCTACGTGTGGATTCAGATGCCCTAGTCTGTTGTTTAATTTCAACCCTAAACCCACATATTGGTGTAGAATATCTTTACACCCACGTGTATAATAAAATTCTTCTTGTGTTGAATTTCAATTGTATCTAGGCTGACGTCCGACGACTTTATGCAAACCAAATTTTCACTCTCTTAAATTTAATTCTTATTTGCTTCTCTTTTGATTTTATACTCCCATCACACCTCTCGTTCAATATAACTGCATGACACGTGGATTTGAAAATCCATTTTTATATAACTTAATTTTGTATACAAAACGACATGGTTCCATTAGCTTTACAACTTTAATTTGATTTATGTCTTATTGTACCATATAAGTGCGGTCTTAAAGATGCCGGTTTAAAGTTGTTAGATACCTTTATAATGTTTCAAACCTCTTTCTAACATTATTCAATTTAAAGCATTCTTTGTCAATTACATTATAGTATATAGAATTCTTCGCCTTTAAGCATCATGTAGATCGGAAGAGCGTATTGAGTGGCAGAATATACAGAACGATTCTTCCCCAAATCACATATACTTTTGCTGAAAAGGTTCATGCATGCACGTACTATCATTTCGGTATTGAACGATTAGTTTATCATTTTGGTGACCACATAAGATACGTTAATTCCCAAGTATCCTGAAAACATGTTCAACTAACCACATATAGAAGTATTGGTATGCGTATAAACTGAAACGATTTTGTGGATTGCTGACATGACAGTGTCACGTCTGTACGTTTGCAATTTGATCTGTAAAGTGCACAAATTATTCTGTACTTTG
>CAVNYN010255352.1:0-10308 GCA_963692815.1 Nyctanthes arbor-tristis | reverse complement strand
GAGTTTCAAACAGAGACCAGAAAAGGAAGAGAATGTAAAGGTCACTTAGTCTATGGTCATGTTCAACTCCTCCAAAACCTGCAATAGAATACCACATTAGAAAGAGTACATTTTAAATCCATTAATAGAACGTTAGAAAGAACTTCTTAGTATTTTTGAGAGTTCAAACACCATGAGTGGGATGTTTGGAGCTAAAATCCATTATCTGGCAAAGAAACCTATGACACGAAATATTAGGGACTCCGTGTTTTCAGAGGCCACTACATAAAACTTCATCCAACATTTTAGCATAGTGAGTGTATGCCTATTTCTTGATTGAATAGTTCATTTAACAAACCACCAAAACTATTTCTTCGTTTAAACACTTTTCATAGTGTAGACTTTTGGATAAAAAAGAGGCACAAAAAGTCGAACTATTTTTAATTAATGCAGGGTAAGGCCAAACCAGTGTGACCTAATTTAGGTTCATAAACATACTGGCAACACTAACATATTGCCAATTATTATGAAATATAGCAAAATCACATAATTAAAGATACAAAAAAATCTTGATTTGTTAGCACTTGGCTTGGATAAGGATACAGAGCATACATAACCACTTATAAACATGAAAAGATAAATATTATTTTACAATACAACAATGAAGCTAAAAACATATTCTCAAGCTAAGCCATATAAGCTTAAACACGATCTCACATGTAGAATTCAATAGCCAAATAAAAAAGGAAAAAAAAATCTGACATTTTCTAACAATAAAACTTAAAAGATAAAAAAGGTCATAAAAACTACACATATAAAGCCATATCTTAATTATAAGAGAAATTCACTAATCAAGTATAATCAAGCGGAAGATCACTTGAAGAACTGATGTGGAATTCTAAATGACTAAATTTGCAGCTGAATACAGGATTGATAACATGATCCGATCTATCCTCAGCTGGAGTGATGGATCCTTTTAGTAAATTTCAAGATTGGTTCCAATAGTAGGCCATTTGGTTATTTTTGGTTTAATTTTGTTGATGTGAACTCTCCAATTTGCTGATGGATGAAAATTCAGGGGCATCAAGTGTTTTACAATGGAAGAACATTATGAACATTCTCTAAGTTCAAAAATTAACTATTCTCCAAGTTCAAGGATATTAGCGATATAAGTTTATTCATAGATAAATAAACAAATACATATCATTTTATGAACATTTTCTAAGTTCAAAATTAATAATTCACAAATAAAAATGAGGTATAATGTACATCAGAAATCGATCATCTGCTTCGACTAAAATCTTAAACTGTATGGATGACATGTACTTAAATTTATACTACAACACGCTACCCTGACATATATAGGCGGGATTCATTTCCTAAGCAAAAGGCCTAATTCATGAATGATCTTCACAAATATTTTCATGGCATTAATCTACTCTAATATTATGAAGTGCCGCTAAGATTTGATAAAGTTGGTTTTCTTTGGTGGTGTACATGAGTGTTTTTGCTTCTCTCTCTTTCTCATTCTTTTCCACATCCTTTAAACATTAATGGATTTTTTTTTTTGGGTGGGTTTGGGGGTAACATTTTAAACATTTATTGGATATATAATGTTAGACTTGTAAAATAATCGTTGTGTATTTATAATGTGGTGGCATAAAAAAGAATTGTAGTGGTAATATAATTACTCATTAGTAATGTATAGAAAATAGAGAGAAACTTAGGTACAATGAATGTATATCCTACGTGGTATATCCGGTCAATAACACATGTATCTCGTCACGTAGGCTTAGTGGTAATCCCTCTAATCCTACAAAAGAGGGTAAACTCACCATGTGTATGACTAGTGGTTATCCCGCTAATCCTGTAAATAGCATTTTCCAATTTGATTTGTGTAAGACGTAATAAATGTGCCACTGCCCAAACTTGAGAGGCTGAATAAGCAGTACGCAAGGTGTTTCACCGCCTTTTAAGTGATAGGATTAGGCTTTCTTGACCGTCAGCCTCTAACGGTAAATAAATCCCCAACTAGATATAAAAGTCGATGCTGCATTCTCTAACGTTATCATTTTTTCCTCTTTTTATTTGATTGAATTTGATTTTTGATTTCGCTTATATTGGGTTGAAAATGTGAAATTCCGATGGTTTGTCGTAGTTCTTGCCGTGCAAATTCTCTTTCCTTTTCCTTTTTTCTTTTCTTTCCTCAGAATAATCTTGGAATTTGTCGTTTGTCCTCTCAAATCGTAACTCTGGAGGTTCTGTGATTTCCTAGTATGTTTAAAGATTCAAGAATTTTTGGAAGCATTGGATAATTGGTACAATTACGTGACTGGAACCAGTATTTTATATGCTTTTCTTGATCGAAATTTTCATTTTTTGTGAAAGTTCTTTTGTAAAAACTTCTGATGTTACATTTACCCCATGAATTGTGACTCTGTAGATACTTTGATTTCTTAGTGTGGCAAATGATTATTTTCCAAGGCAATCGGGTCAGTGGTGCGATTTCTTGACTGGAAATGGTATTCTGCTATTTTTCCGTATGTGATTTTTTAACGGTTTGTGGAGTTCTTCCTCGTGTAGATACTCGTACTCTTTTCCCTTTGATAATAACTTTCAATTTCTAGTTCATCTCCTGAATTGTGGCGTTGGAGCTGTTTTGGTTTCCTGGTATTGTGAAAGATTGAAAAATCTTTAGAAGGATTGGATGTTACATGCGATTTCTTCACTGGACCTTGTATTTTGGTATTTTCTTGGATCTTTATGGTTTTAGTACTTTTTACTTCATTTTGTGAGATTTTCTTCCTTGCTTCGCTCCGCTGGATACTGCGTTTGGAGTTTTTTTTTTATCTTATCTTTTGTACTCTATATTCTTCTTCTATCAGAACTTTTGATATCTAGTTTATCCCCTTGCGATCTGATGATGGATATACTGAAATTCATTCTAAGTATCTGTCTAAGAACTAGGTTTTTGACGAGATTGTGTTGACTGGGCTATGTATTGTTGGATTTTGTTGATACTAATTATCTTAATCTAGGACACTACTCATAGCATCTCTGTGGTCTTCATTTTCTTTTGATATGCATGTATTTCTTCTTTTCTATATAAATGTTTGCTTTTGACATTTTGGTGAGTTATTAGTCTTTTTGTAGTTTGGAACTTCTTATGACTGCTTGTTCAGTGAGCATATTGTCTAATGAACTACTTACGAGGGCATCTTCTCTTGTATTTCGATTCCTTGATATGATGATTGATCATAGTGACTATCATTTCGAGAATTTTCAATACCGTCGTCGTACCTGCTCTATTTTTTTATTAATAAAAACTTTTGATTTACATTTATCCCTTGAATTGTGACTTTGTAGATATTTTGATTTCTTGGTGTGGCAAATGATTTATTGACCAGAACCTAGTATTCCGGTATTTTCCTGATGTGAATTTTTAATAGTTTGTGTTCTTCCTCTTGTCGATACTCGTGCTCTTTTCCCACGATAAAAGAACTTTGAATTTCTCATTTATTTCCTGAATTGTGGATTCCTAGTATCGTGAAAGATTGAAGAATCTTCAGAAGGATTGAATTCTTCTTGGCTTTGGTGGATACTGCTTTTGGTATGGCAATTGGAGTGCTTTCAATTAGTAAATATGTTCTTGCATAAAAACTTCTGATATCTGGTTTATCAGCTTGCTTTCCTGGCTTGATGATTGATATGCTTTCCTGGTTTGATGATTGATATAGTGATAAACTAAGTTTTTGGTGAGATCGTGTGGACTAGACTGGGGAATATATTCTTGGATCTTGCTGATATTATTTGAATCTTGGATACTACTCATAGTGAGTTGGTGTTCTTAGCTCATTTTCTTTTGGTCTGCATGTATTTCTTCTTTCCTTGCAAAATTTTGCTTTTGGCATTTTGGTGAGTTATCATCAATCTTTTTGTAGTTTGGAACTGATTATGATTACTAGGTGAGGGAGCAATTGTAAGATGAACTTCTTATACCCTTACGAATGTTTCTTTGCAAGTACTTTGATTCCTTTTTATGATGATTGATAAAAGTGACTACCATTTGAAGAATCTTCAAGAGAATTGTTTTTTGTCGCAGCTGTACCTGGTCTAAATCTTGGATCTTGATGATTCTATTTTCTTTTTAGCTAAGATTCCTCTGTTTTATGCCTATTCCTAGCTTTGGTAGATATTGCTTTACAAGGGCTGAAAATCTACCTTTTAAATTCTTTTGGCATGTGGGTAGCTGTTTAGTAATTTGGTACTGAACTGATTTCAACTACTAGGATGTGAATATAAAGAAAAATATAAAGGAAAAATTTCTTTGTCTACAAATGATATCATTCCTTTTCGAATACTTCTGATATGTAAACTTAGTGTTGGCAGTTTATGGGGGTGAGAACCATCCAAAAATTCTAAGAAACCAGGCGCCTGGTTCCTTATGGAGCCAGGCACCTGGTTCCATAGAAGGACTCGAGAACCATCTATCAATATGTGAAGTGGTTTATGATGTCTCTTTCTCATATGGAGATGATAATTTTGAAAGACTCGACAAGTTAAATGACATTGATCAATGGTAATAAGCTTAGTTTTTGATCTTGTGCTTAAGCTTTATAATCTATATTTTTGGGTCTTAAATGCTATTTGATCATGACTTCTGATTTTGAAGTGACGGTAAGGGATTGGAGATCTATGAAATTTTCCTTTGTTTTACATGTTCTTCTCTAGTTTCTCTTGGCACGGTACAAAAGTTATGTGTTCTATTGTTACTAACTTCTTGGCCTTTTAGATCTAGTACTAAGCATGTTCTTTCTCTATTTGGCTTATCAACTCTTACTTATCCATCCAATATCTTTGACTCCCAACATTAATTAAGCATATGTAGATTAAAAGGCTCCAATATCTCCAATCCTCTAGTTTAAATTAACTTGCAACCCCTTCTACATTTAACTCATTAAGCAACTCATCTTGTATAAATTGTAGAATTTACTGAAGTTATCTCTGCCTCTAACTTCCAAAGGTACTGATCTTCTTTGAATCATGAGCTCAAACCAAAATCAAAAAAATCAAAAAAATTAGCTTTAATTCTTGAAAAAGTTGAAGGGTCTATTGAAACTTGAATTTGGAAGTCTTATCTTTTTGTCTTCTTCTTGCTCTTCCTTTTCCTAGTCACCACTGTTGCTCTTATTTTCCTTCTCACTTTTCTGTGCTCCATTTCATGCCTTCTCCCGGTCCGATTTCAATTTGATAATCAACATAAAAGAAATGGAACATTCCAACCTCGTTGAAATGATTTTGCACACAAATCTGAAACCTTTGTTCTTAAGTTGGCTTTGAATTTGCTTCTGACTCAAAATGCTGGGCATAAAAATCTTACCCCTTACAAAGAACTTTGTCCTTGATATTCACATGACTAGTATTAAACAAGGAAGGATATCTTATTTGAGCACTTGGTTTTATTTTCTTCATTTATGTCGATCTAACGTATGCTTTCTTCATAAAACTTAAGGTTCCACTTGTCAAAAACTTTTGTCTAACTATTTTGTTGGTTTTGTTTGGCTAGTTTGATCCTTCTCCGCTTGAACTAGCTATATTTTGAGCACTGAGCACATGAGAACATCTATTATGAACAATAGCAGATCTTCTTTTTCATTTTACCTTCTTTAGTGATTTGATTTTTCTGTTATAATCTGTACATATATTTAGTTCTAAGTATATTTTTTATGAATGTAGCACCAGTGGTGTTTTGCACCAGTCTAGGTGGTATCTAATGTGTCATTAAATGATAAGTGGAATTAAAAAATAAATAAATGATCCACTTAATTCAACTTATCATTTAGTGTCACTTTGATATGGTATCAAGCATATCAAGGTGGCACCAGTCTAAGTAGTATCTAATGTGTCATTAAATGATAAGTGAAATTAAATGAATAAATAAATGATCTATTTAATTTGATCTCTTATCATTTAGTGTCACCTTGATATGGTATTAAATAGCATTACTCATTTTTTATTCATATTTCTCCTTTTCTTTCGGTGATTTCATCTTTGATTCTTTCTTGTGTTGTCATGTGCTCAACACCACTTTTTTCTTTACTGTAGTATTATAGCTTGAAGTTTAGCACTGAGCACATGAGAACATCTATTATGAACAATATCAAAATTTTCTTTTTCATTTTACCACCTTTAGTGATTTGATTTTTCAATCTGTACATGTATTTAGTTCGAAGTATATTTTTTATTCATATTTCTCCTTTTCTTTCGGTGATTTCATCTTTGATTCTTTCTTGTGTTGTCATGTGCTCAACCTCACTTTTTTCTTTACTGTAGTATAGCTTGAAGGAGGAAATATTTATATATATATATATATATCTATAATTTGAACTCAAGTCTCCATCTCATGTCTGAAAACGTTCAAAAGAGAGATGTATTATAAATGGGTAATTTGCGCAAATGGACCCTATCATTTACTAGTATTGTAAAAATAGACTTTATCATTTCTAATTTGACGATTTCAATCTTAACGTATATTAATCCTTGTAAAAAGGACCTTATTATTTAAATTTATCAATTTTTTATTAAAATGATCCTTTTAACCTTATTTTCTTTTTTCTAAAATATAATTCTTTTTAAAAGTTTTTTATTCTTAATTTCAAGTAAAATATAAAGGCAAAAATTTATATTTAGATGTATCTATATTCAACTACTATCATAATTTTACTTATCCACCACCACAAAAAAATGACTTTTTGATTTTTCAGTTAATTAAAATATTTTTTGGAATCTCCAGTGGAAGCTCTGACCTTTTCACCCTAGCGTGTGATGACCAATGTAAACATCAACATGATACATTAATATGATACATTAATTAAATACTTTCTCCGTCCCATAAAGATAAGCGGTTAGTTAATTTCACAGAATTAAGAAATGGTTATTAATATAGTTGGGACAATTAATTTTATATATATTTTATTTATAACTTTCTGTATCATTAATATTGAACTGCATTCGTAGTTGATGTAGATGATTAATTGGGGATAAAATATGGAAATAAAAAATTAAATATATGTTCAATTTAGTAAATGGCCTATCTTTGTGGGATGGATGGAAATAAAATGTTGGACTATTTTTGTGGGACGGATGAGAGTAAAATATGACTTTTTGTCTTTATATTTTATTTAAAATTAAGGGTAAAATACTTTTAAAAAGAATTATATTTTAGAAAAAAGAAAATAAGGTTAAAAGGGTCATTTTAACAAAAAAAAAATTGATAAATATAGATAATAAAGTCTATTTTGCAAGGATTAGCATACATTAAGGTTGAAATCGCCAAGTTAGAAATGGCAGGGTCTATTTCCGCAATACTAACAAACGATAGGGTCTATTTAAGCAAATTACCCTATCATAAATGGTACCATGACATTTGCTAAAAATGGCGGTAAAAAATCCATCACGTCCAACCAAAAATCCATTAGTCACAACTGTTTTGTTGAAATTCAAAATATAACTAAGGAGATGGTAATCTAAATGACATCACAAAAATATCATAGAATCTGTTCACACCTATAACATCACATGTTTTCCCTAATCGATTGTAATCAACTTCATTCACAACCTTCAATATTAAATTACTAATAGCCATATATGAGATTAGTTCACCCTTTTTTTTTTAATTGGGTAAACGATTAGTTCACTGTTAATACGCCATTACTCTATGTATAGGCATAAAATAGAAAATATCTTTTGTTTACATTCAAACATTAAAATAACAATATAATTTCTTTTCCTCAAATTTTCTTTTAATCATCTCCGTTCATTTTAATTTTCCAAACATTAAAATAACAATATAATTCTATCTACACTTGTATATAAAAGTAGGATTGTTTCTATTTTGAGGTTTCCTACCCATTGCTATTTCTAAATCCGTTCAGTGCATATATGCCGTCCATCAAAATCTTTGTCGATGTCATTATGCTTCATCCCCGATCTCAATCCCATACTAATATTTCGCCCTCAGTTTCTCCCTCACTTTTAAATATTTAAGGTGTTTTAAAGATCACTTAATAATACTAGTTGTTGAAACGTGCCTTGCACGTTACGGTATGTTCCGATGAATATATTTTAAATATGTAATTTTTAGATCGGAAGAGCACACGTCTGTTACAAAAGTACTTATCTGTACATAATAGTTCTTGTCAATGTTATACTTTTTTGACTTTTATCGTCCAATATTTCCTTTTTGAATTTTATATGTATTCCCTTTACAAATAGTATTGCATCACTAATCATTTGAGTTATATCACCAAATAATATGGCTTGGATTTTGTTAGACTATGAAGACATAAAAAGAAATAAGTTAGTATATAAAAGAATTGTTAAAATAATAATATAGTGATTCAAATATAAACTAAAAATATAAAGTATTAAAATAAAAGTATTATATCTTCATCTATTAAAATTAATTTTTGATCTTGGATGTGACCTTCTGTGACACGCCCCACTCCCAACATCTCTAACTTACTAGAAGTATGATGTGCACGGACGATAAATTTCGATTTCCGTCAAGGCTCATGAATATACTACTCATTTTAAAAAAATTTCGACAGCATCTCCTCTAATTATTCACAAAAGCCAATGTGCATAATAGCCAACCTCAACCCAAATACGCTTCACAATGTAATAACTTCCCACCATCACCAGCAACAATACTTCAGATATGAAAAATTATACTAAACCAAATATGCTTATTTGTAATCCTCAATGTATACTAGTAGTTTAATCCCATCAAAATCTATAAATCATACTAACAACAAACCCTATAACAGTTCATTTCATTAGATGGTGGTTCAATTCTGGAAATAGCAGGCTCGATCTTGATGTGTTGCCCAAACTTCAATTGCGACCTGCTGAGAAAATCATTTGGAAAACTTGTGAGCTAACTAGCCCAGTGAGTGAAGTTTTTAAATAACCATACTTTGAAAAATCATAATATAACTTTACAAAATCTCAAATATTTAACATTCATAATTTGAGCTCAATTCCTGTATAACATGAACGTTTATAAAATCATTATTTATTGGAAAACATTATGAAACATCATTTATTCTAACAATCATTATAAAATTTATAAACTTGAATTTATCTAACATCGAAACATTTATAGAAATATTGTCATATTTGTAAGCATCATAAAAATCATTTCTTTTCAAGATCTTCATAAAACTTTTTCCAAAGAGTATCCAACATCCCATTATCATAATATCAAGTCAAACGCGCGTAGACATCAGCTTGGGCCATAGGTACCTTATGATTTCTTCGCCTTAGGCGGCACAATTAAACAGATTGACCCATAGCTAGCACATAGGCCCCTTCGCCTAGGCGGCATTTATTTGGTCAACTTGAGCCATAGGCCCCTTCGCCCGTAGGCGGCATATCATAACATTGGACACAAATTGAGGGTTTTCATATATCATAAATCATGTCTCAACTCAAACATTTCTTTAAAATCATGAAACATCATTTCATACAAACATTCACATGAATTTTTCTAAGAAATATCAACTTTCGTGAAATTTCATGAAAATACATTCATCATAATATATTACGAATTTCTGTGAAATCAAAGTATAATATACATTTTCATTTAGAAAGAAAGGAAGAGTAGAATCTCCACTCACCGGCTATGTAGCGATGTACATGTAGCTCCTTTCGTGTTTCATGTAGCATAACATGAAGACTCTTAAATTTCAATTCATTTTCTCATAAAAATCTTTTTATCCGGATAATTTTATTTTCGCAACTTTCAAATCATTCCATTCATTCATTTTCCCATTTTTCTCTATTCACTTATTCAATGTCCTAATTTATTAAGTTGTTCACCATATACTCCATTAATCCTCTAGATTAACACATGTTTACTCTTTAAGTCATATTCCATTTCTTTCCTTTGAATTCATGACAATTTCATAATTTCCTTAACTAAATAAAGCATCTTGATGTCAATTATTATTATATTTTTTTTTCAATTGTCATATGATCACGTCTTTAAAATATCTTCACGCCTTTAATTTCAATAATAGTCATTGTCCCTTGGTATCATCATTCTAAATAATGTGTAAGATATTCTATTGATATATATATTGTTGGGCGGGTCCAGCCCATGATATTACCCAACTTAAATACAAGACAAAAGTTGGAGGATAAATTAAGTAATTTGGTTGAATAAAAGTAGAAGCCTTGAGGGATACAAAATTCTAGACCAAATAGGATTTGGTTTTGTTTTATATATATATATATATATATATATATATGGGTTAAAACCAAGAA
>CAVNYN010255342.1:0-19434 GCA_963692815.1 Nyctanthes arbor-tristis | reverse complement strand
TCGGGTCGGGTCGGGTCGGGTTCGGGCCGGTAGTGAGATAATTTTTTCGGGCTTCGGGTACCCGGACTTGATTACAATCGGGTTCGGTCGGCTTCGGTCCAGTCCTAATACCCGAAAAACCCGAACTACCTGAACCTGCATTTTCTTTTTTTTTTTCTTTTTTTTCCCTATTTCTTAATTCGTGACTTCCTACCTTAAAATGTCAAAACTGAAAACCCAAGTCAAATAAAGTAATAAACCCCCAAATCTCTCAAGCTCCCAAATCGACACCCCAAATTCCCAATCTACAACCCAAAATCAAACCCGCCAATGGTGAATATATATATATGCTTATTTAAATTCTAATTTTCATATAGGAAGAGCAACCTGGAGTCTTGGACTTGGAGATATAAATCACATGGAAATATAATCTTTTGACTTTATGTATTACACTTGTATTTTGAGACTATGTATGTATGTAGTTGTTTGCTTTATTTTGGACTTGCAATTCAATATGGTTGTATAATAACATAGTTTGGTTGCATATTATGCTTCAAGCCTGGTCATTTTGTGTAAATGAACTTCAGTAATTAGATCTTTATTACGTTGTTTAAATGTTGTTTTCATAATTCAACTGATTACTTATTGTTTTGACAAATTTAGGTGCAAATTTTACATTCTAAATTTAGCTTTTGATATCTTCTTTGGAAACAAATTCAGTTTCTAATATCTAAGTGCATGATTTGCCATATTTCGAATCAGTTTTTTTTAATACTACTTCTAGCTATTTAAGTGTATATTCTTTTTCTATTATGTGTTTATAAGATACTCGAAATACCCGAACAAAACCCGAAGTATTACCCGAACCCGAATTGAGACTAAACCCGAATGGGCATGTACTTTTCAAGCCCGAACCCAAACCCTAACCGAAATATTTGGTCTGGGCTTGGTCACTCCAATACCCAAACCCGAAACCCGAACGCCCATGCCTAGATTCTACCAGTTATCCAGAAAGGAAGTAGATAAGACATCGTTGATACAACGATCAATTCATCTCCATTGTGGGCAGTATACAAGGTTTTGAAACTGACAAAAAATATGAGACTCTAAAATATTGGAAATGATGATAGTGGAAAAGAGTTAAGGCGTTCTCCGATTGGGTTTTGAGTATTGGAGATGGAACACTGGGAGATGACAATAATGGTCATGCATCAATAGTAGTACCAAATGATCTTCTTGTACATGATTCTGAAAATCAAATCCGATCTCTTTATAGAAAGTGCATACCCGTCATTCTTAGGCAACTTTGATGATCTGCCATACTTACAAGGTAGAGCTATTCTTTCACCTACACTTGATGTTGCCCAAACCATAAATGATTACATGGATTCACTCAATCAAGTTGATGAAAGAATTCATTACAAGATCGATAGATTGTGTATAGCGGATAGAAGTACATGTTTGTTTGAACAGTTCACTCTATAGAATTTTTGATGGTATAAAGTGTTCCAGTATGCCTGGTAATGAATTGAGATTAAAGGTCGATGTTTTATAATGCTATTGAAAAACATTGACCCAGTTACAGTATTATGCAATACTTGGGGAGCATGTCTTAGAAGTCAAAATTCTATCAAGAACCAAAGAAGGAGACAAAATACTTTTATCAAGAATATTGTTGACTCCATCGGGTGTTAGATTGCCTTTTAAGTTTTAAAAAAAACAGTTTCTGGTGATTGTGCCATACACTATAATAATTAATAAGAGAAGGTTAATCCCTTTCTCATGTAGGGCTATTTCTGGAAAAAAATAGTTTTCGGTCACGGCCAGTTCTACGTTGGAGCATCTAGAGTTAATCATCGTACTGGACTGAAGATGTTCATATGTGATCAAAATGGGAAACCAACAATTGCAACCCCAATGTTGTATATAAAGAACTCTTTCATTATTTGTAATGATTGCCATAAATAAATCTATACCCATATTATTTACTATGAAATTTAATCCTTTTATCATATTATTATGTTTTAAGATTATGATTTTTTTTTAATAAAACGAAGGGTGATAGCTCAAGTGGTAAGGAGCAGCCTTTACTGGGACAAGATCTTGGGTGCGAGTCTATTTTCCTCCCCAGAGTTCCCCAAATTATATTTAAAAAAAGATTATGATTTTTTTAATGGCACATTATTGTAATCTTTAATTAATTGCAATTTGATTGTGCATTCCATAGGTTGAAAAATTAAATTACAATGAATTACGAATCGTGCATGATTTATTTAATATGTTCTTATGTGATCAAAATGACAAATTAACAAATGTGAGGTCAAATCTTGTGAGTAAAGACATCTTCTTAAATGTGCAATAATCTGCATAATAAATAACTATTTTTACTATTAAATTTAACACATTTGTTATAAGTATATGTTTTAAGATTATTATAAAATTATGTTAACATGTTCATTATTTTTTGTAAGTGTAATTTGCCTGTGGATCACACAAGTGTGTTTCTAGCTAGTGTTTATCTAGTATCTTTAGATCGACACAATTTGTAACTCTAAGACACTTCCACGTACAATTACCCATGACCGATATTTCTAAGGTGAACTTCACCGTAGACCTCCTAAGATCAGAATGTGGCCAGGGTAGAAATGGGAGGATACTCGGAATTGCCGCCCCGTTTTGCTATACATAATGCCGTAGCATTTTGAGTTACAACATTTTGTGACTAATAAACTGTATTTATGAGTTAAATAAGACTTTTTTACACCTAGCGTCCCCGACCTTTCACCTTTTTACAGATTACGTCCCCAACTTTTATTTTTTCTTCTGTACGTCTCCCAACTTTTAAAGAAATCCCCTATTTCGTCTCTGGTGACAGAAACCGTCAAATTCCACCGTTAAGGTCAGGGGCACTTTCGGTAACATACAAAAAATTGATATTTTAATGTTAAAAAAAGCAAAAAAAAAAAAAACAAAAGAAAAAAAGGGAGAAGTCCCCCATTTCTGCCATTTTCGGCAGCTGGCAGCTGCGCTTGCTGCCTGAATGGCAGCAAAGGGGGAGTCTCCCCCTTTGTTCTTGCTGCCCTAATGGCATCTCCCCCATTTTACTATCGTTTCCAGTGCAGCAGAGGGGATTCCCCTCCTTTGTTGTTGTTTTCGATAGCGAGCGCTGCCGGAAACGGTAGCAAAGGGGGAGAAGTCTCCCCCCTCCCTGTGCTTGCTGCAGGAATGGGAGCAAGAACAAGGGGGAGTCTCCCTTTCTTTTCTGTCATTTCCGGTAAGGACTACTGAAAATGGCAGAAAAGGAGAGAGAGGCCCCTTGTTCTTACTAGCACAGCTGTCGGGCTGTCGGAAATGGCAGAAGGGCAGGGGGACTTCCCCCCCAATCATTTCTTCCTTTTTTTTCTTTTTTTAAATTTTTTTACATTAAAATATCAATTTTTTGTATGTTATAGAAAATGCCCTTAACCTTAACGGTGGAATTTGATGGTCCCCATCACCAGGGATGAAATAGGGGATTTATTTAAAGGTTGGGGATGTACAGAAGAAAAAATAAAGGTTGGGGATGTAATCCATAAAAAGGTGAAAGGTTGGGGATGCTAGGTGCGAAAAACCCCTTAAATAATTAAGTAATGAAAAAAACAAGTTGATCAAACTTTTAGTTTGACAAAAATAAAAAATGTATCAATCTTTATTCTACCTATACAAGTCAGCAAGAAGAAAGCTAACTTATATGAAAGCTTAGATAAGATCTAAAAGATCAATTCACTCCCTTCTTTTGTCTTCATTATTATGCAATTAAATCCTTCTACTTCTAGGGTAGCTATCTTGTTCTTGCCTTTGTTGTAGTTCCATGCTTCCATTCGGGTTATATTCCTTCCTTTCTTATCACTCCCTAGCTAGAATTCTTTCATTTTTCTAAATAGTACTTCCAATCATGGCTGAGGAAGTATCCAAAAATCCCCACAAATTCTCTACTCCTCATCAATGAATTTAAATTTTGTTTTATTTCAACTATGAAATTGTGTAACTTCTTCTACATTAACCTAGTATGAGTATCTATCTTTATCAAATAATCATTTGTCCCATGACCCGTGTAATGATCTTAAAAGCTGATAGCCAGAGTGTCCTTCCTTCCACAAGAAAATCCTCTACAAATTCAGTGGTAACTCTTCATTCTTCAACTAACTAAATCCATTTCTAATTTCCTTCACATATTTTGGTTAATTGTTTTATTACTCTATGATGTTATTATAATTAATAAAATCAAAGAAAGTAGAGGCACTCAAGAATCAAATGAAGTTAGTCACCGAGTTTATACCGTCAAATATCAATGGTGACCACATAAGTTAAAAAGTATAAAAACTGTTTGCAGGCTAATTATTTGTGAGAGAGAGAGAGAGAGAGTTCTAAAAGAAAGTGGCTAGTTTTTAGCAAGAGAAAGGGCAAAATATGCTGTGGGAAAAAACTATCAAATGATTTGTAGGCAATGGGCTATTCCCAAAGTAACTGGTGAGAAGAAAAAAAGGGTGAAGTAGGGATGGCAATTTGAACCGACCCAACCGTTAACCCGCGGTGCCCCGAACCGAACGGAGCAAAAAAATGTCTCCCCGCGGGTTGGCAGGACGGATCGGGGTGTGATCCGCCACCCCGACACGGGTTGCGGTGAGGGGCGGATTGGGGACCCCGATCCGCCTGCCCCATTTAGTGTTTTTTTTTAAAAGGAAAAAAAGAAAAAAAAGTAATTATGAAACCCCAAATTTTACTAAAAATATTTTTTGAGGAGATAGTTAATTTCAAGTAGCTTAGAACCCTCAAAATTTACCACCAAATCCCTGGAAAAAAAAAAGGAAAAAAGAAAGTTAAACAGGGTAGCAAACTGCCCCGAACCGCCCAGCGAGCCCATACCTGAAAGGGGAGGGGCGGGGCGGGGTGGGGCTGATCCGCCCCGAATCCTCCCCGTTGCCATCTCTAGGGTGAAGTTATCATTTTCCAACAAAAAAATGAAAAAAGAAAAATCAAGATTCCACAATTGCCGAAAAGTGGGAAACTTGCAAGTGGAGATTCTCATTTTTTTTTTTTTTTGGTGTGAAAGAAGCAATTGGAGCTTCCATTTGCACTATTCCCTTTATTAGTACTAGTGTATCTCTCGTGTGATGTACGGGAAACAATGACTGCTTAAAGAAATAATGATAGTGCAATAAATTATTTTAATAATTCGAGATAGCTATTTCACCATCGTGTGATAATTTTAACTGATTAAATGTGTTTGCATTGTATAGCAAATTTATATATTTCAAGTAACTCATATTTTCGTTGTGCTATTTCTTGTAGACTTTCTACTGTATTTGCTAAATCTTTATATTAACTATGTTATATTTCAACTTCTACAAAGCGAATTAGTAATTATTTATTATGTAGAAAGATATCTGTTTTTGTATAAAACGAAAATTTTCTACCCATTTTCTACACATTATGTTGAATCGATCCTGCCATGAACATAAAATTATAGATCGTGCTCAACGATGCAAGGTGTAAGACTCCAACTGATTCTAAAAATACTGTATCGATCCTTGTTCCTATGGTTTCTGTGAGTTACAGATTTCTTACAAAAATAAAATAAAAGATAATGTGTAGAAAAATTATATCCTTTTGCAACGATAGTGAGATTCCAGCTAAGACAACTTTAGGAAAAGCAAACGACTCAAATACATATCATTTCATAATTGTTTCTTGATACTATCTTGATGAAAAGTTTGGAACTTTCACAGTGGAACTTGGTGGTTCGGAAAAAGAAAACAAAAAAGGTTATATATAAAGCTAGTATCCATTGTTAATTCCAAAACACCAAATATAAAATTTCCATTTTTGAAACTTCAGTAACAATAACATTAATGCTTTTAACAGCTTAGAGATAGTGTGCGGTTGTGTTGGAAAAATGATAACATGAGGAAGTGAAAGAGGAAATTAGCATAAGTAAATCATAATAGGAAACATAGTGAAGAACTTATAAAAGAGGTTTCCTATTTCCAAAAGAAAAAACATGCTAAATCGGCCCTAGCTTCACATGCCTTGTTACTAATTTTAGTGTTACTTCAAATGATTCCGATGCCATTGCACAAAATTGTCGTTGAAATTGGGAGTCTGTGAAAACTGAACATGTAGAATGTAGCTAGCAAAATATAACGAATTGTTCAAATGTGTAATTATATACTAAAATGTAGAAAGAGTGAAAATAGTTACTTTCATTTAGAGGGCAGCTTCTAGAATAATAAGGTGATTTAATAAATTAAATTAGAAAAACCGTTTTACTGTATGCACAAATAATTGAAATGGTCAAAGTTGAAGATATGGTGGTTACTAAAACTGGTAGTCACCAGCACAGCACCACAACTAGAATGTGAAAATCAATTTTAATTGGATCAGCAGCCTATCAGATAAATAAATATTGAAAGCATGGGTAGTTACCAGCACAACACCACAACTGGATTTTTTTAAATAGAAACTCAATTAATGCCAAAGGAGAAATTAAAAAAAATAAAAAAGAAAAGAAAAAAAATATAATTGTGGAACGTGTATTAGTGGGTGATTAGAACTATAAAACATCTATAGAAAAGAAAAACTTAGGAAAAAAAAAAAGAAAAGAAAAAAAAAACAACAAAACCAGCATAACATTTAAAAAAAAAATAAAAAGAATCAGATTTCAGTATCTTTTGAGGTAGGAAAAAGATACTGGAATCACTGCTACTTTTCTTATATATAGATATAGATAGGTTAATTTCACATTTTGTTCTCAACCTTTATGTTTGGTATCAGCTGGGTTCTTAACCTTTTTTCTGACCAGATGGGTCCCTAACCTTTAATAAATGCTCACAAATCGTCCTCGTGGATGGATTCCATCAAAATCTGCTATTAACAAGGTGTGTGCACCCGACGTATGTGTTAGGCTAAAGGGTAAATAGGGAAAATCAAGACACCAAATTACTCGAAACTTCAAAAAGACATTGGTATTGACAAACCCAATCATCTCCACCTCTTTGAAACTGTGAGCCTTATCATTAGCTTTACACTTGACAAAACACCTTCTCTAATGCCCACATTGTTATTTTGATTGTGGCGCTAGCTTACTACATCTGTGGAGGACAAAAAGCACTTGAAGAAGAGCTTTGAGAGGCAAAATTTTGAAAGCATCGAACCTTAAAAAGCAACTGTCAATTTCTTGAACTGAGAGTGAGTTGATTTACAAACTACAATGCCATAGTAAACGTTGTGGTCTGGACTATAGCATGCAAGGCGAGATGGCGTAACTGGTTGATGGTGGGTGGTGGTTTTTGTACATTGAATTGGTCATTTTTGATGGCTAGTATGGTGGCAGTTTTTTGGATGATGGTTTTTTTCACTTTAATGGATACTCAGTCCTTTGCAATGTAAATGTATGAAGTTTAACATATTATGTTGAATTTGTGTGTGGGATGATGTAGATTTGTGTCTTATTTTGCATCACACTAGTGAATGAAATCAAGGCTTATTGGCTTGTATATTAACTATGTGTACACTTGAAATGTATTGTGGTGCTCATGTTTTGTTTCTGGACTGTTGGTTTCACTGCTTAAAGCAAGGATGTGCTACTCGACTTGCTATCATGCAGGTCCCCAACCTTTCAAAGGTTTCGCATCATAGGACCTTATGTTTCGTTTATGTTTCATATTTTAACCTTAAACTTTAACAAGTCTCTAGATCTCATCCCCAGGACTTGCTCTATGTACACATATAAAAATACAAACCAGCTTACATAAGATTCATTACATAGTACTAGAACATAAGTTTTGAAAAATAAGATTTTCCAAATGCATAGAATCTTCTTTCTAGATTTGCATTGGTCCACGATGTTTGAAGTAGTATTCTACTTCCACACCTACAATTTCTCTCTTACTCAATTGTTAAACAAGTTTTTCAGTATGGTATGCATCTTATTAGAGAAGAGTTTTATATATAGTGTGTGAGATCTACTGTTGAAATTTGGAGGGAAGAAAATTTGTATTTTTCTTTTATTTTCCAACACTGCCCTTTAGCTTAGGAATTGTTTGACATTCAAGTAAAAAGTTGACGGTAGATTTGGATAGAACCCATCCACGAAGACGATTTGTGATTAAAGGTTGGGGACCCAGTATGTTGAAAAAAGGTTTTGAGACCCAGTTGATACTAAACGCAAAAGTTGGGGATGAAATGTGAAATTGACCCTATATAGATATAGATATCACAAAGAGTTAATTTCACAAAAGATTCTTAACATTTGAGTTAAGAATCAGTTGGTTTTCACCCTCTTGGGTCCCCAACTTTCGATAAATGCTCACGATGGGTCCTTTTTACTACTATTCCATCAATTTTTCAAAAAAAAATGACCGTTTTACACTTCACTTTTAAATTTAAAAAAAATATTTAAAATATTAAAATAATTAAAAAAGAGAGAAAACCCAACCCAACCCAACCCACCCCACCCCACCCCTCCCCTCCCATCCCATCCCAAGACCAACCGCTAGAAATGGCTGTAGGAATGCTACAATTTCTAGCGGCCAGAAAAGTTGGGTAAATCCCCCCTCCCCTAATGTTTGCCGGAAATGAGTAAAAGCTGCAGCCACTGTTTCTGTTGGAAATAGAAATTTCCATTTACTGCAGAAAATGAAGGGAATACACCCCCCATAAAAGCTGCCAAAAAATGGTAGCAAAGGATTCACCCCCTCCAATAAAAGCTGCCAGAAAACCACAGGCTGCGATTTTTTGGTAGTTTTTATAGGGGGGAGGGATTCACCCCCTTTTTTGGCCGCTGAAAACGGCAGCACTCCGGCAGCAATTTCCGGTGGCCGGTCTTGTAAGGAGGAGAGTGGATGGGGTGAGGTTGGGGTGGGGTTGGGTTTTCTCTCTTTTTTCTTTTTAAATTTTTTCATTATTTTTAAATATTTTGTTTTAAAATTAAAAATGATGGGTAAAACGGTCATTTTCTCAAAAAATTGATAGAATAGTGGCAAAAAAGACCTATCGTACGCATTGATAAAAGGTTGGGGACCTATAAGAGGAAAAAAAAAGTTAGGGACCTAGCTAATTCTTAACTTAAAAGTTGGGAACCTTTTGTGAAATTAATCCTATCTCAAATATTTTGATTGCAAAATAATTTTATCCTTTATTAATGCGCATATCTAAATTTTGCACCTAAAAAATGCTCTATTCATTTCCATCCTTATTATATCCCCTCAATTTCCATAATAATTATCCAAATTCATTTATAAAATCAAAGTTTCAAAATTTTCCCATGTCTGCAAAGAAAGAACCATAGTATCTAATAATTTATATAAGACTATTTCTTTAGTTATTTTAATTATACTCAAATTTTGTGTAGTATGTGTGTATATATATTGTAACACCCTCGAATATTTCAATATTTTTTACTTTACTATAAAGACAAATATTTTCGTCAAGATATTCTACAAGGAATATTTTGTAATAATAATTTAGTAGTTCAAAAGTCAAATAAAATTTTTCTCTCTAAAATATTCTTAATTTTATTTAAACAATGATATAATAAAATTATTATATTTATTAGACAACGAACAGAGTTTACTTAAAAGGAAGATTGTGGACTGATTTTAGAAATTATTCTATTTTTATGAAATGATAGATCTTTCACTTAAATGGGTTTAACATTTATTTACAGTACCCCTTGTGTTCAGGGATAGACTGACTGATGAGCTGGATCGAGCAGTAGCTCAGTCCAGCTCAAAGCTGAGCCCTAAGTAGCCTAAACTCAAACTTCTATTTTTTAAAAAAAAATTCTTTTGCTACCCCAACACCAAAATTAAATCTAACTTTTCCTTGGCCTAAAACAAATCCAATTGGTACCAATCTTCAGAAATACAAAACAAAACAATTTTCTTAAAGGAAAAATTAGAAGAATTGACTGACATGAACCCTAGAAAAAATCCCAATTTTGCATTTCAATTTTGACATGGATTTTGAAGTTCCACATAGGTAATTACAAGCAACTCGACCTTTAGAGTTCAAATAGTAAATAGCGGTTAAAGTTATTATAAATGCTTGTAATTTTTGTATTTGAGAGAATATCGTTATATTTCAAGTTTGTTTTAAGTTTATCTAAAAGGAGACTGTCAATTTTTTTTAAAATATGTATGTATGCTAACATTTCTAATGTAATTTCATTTCTAACAAGTTATGATATGATAAAAAATTCCTAGGCAGAAATCCCAAGAAGAGGGCTCCACCTCCTTCCAGCCCCCGTTATTTTTCCTCTAAATTGAGCTCGGTCCTACGCAAAATTCTGAATCCATTCCTGCTTATGGTAGATCCATATTACTATTGTAACATCCCGAAAATTTCTACAAATTAAGGTAAGCAACGAAATTGTTGTTTTGAAAGAAAGATTGCTTGAAGATTAAAATATTGTTATTGAATTGACGCTAAAGAAAGAATTTGGTTGACAATTGACATAAACTAAGGTGTAGTGACTTAATTGACATGAACTAAAGAGCGTGGACTTAATTGAGAGGTAATGCAAGGGAAAGGACTTCTTGGGCAATTTCCCGCCAAGTGTGCTGCTCCACATCGGGCCACTTGTCACGATGTGATTGGCGCCAGTTATCACGATGTGATTGGCGCCACTTGTCACGATGTGATTGGCGGAACTGAAAAGTTATTAAAACTAGCTAAATCCTAACTATTATATAAATGGGCTAAGGTTTCAAGGCTTCCAAACCCAAACAATTCCATTTTCTCTCTCAACCTCAAAATTCGTCCAACATGGCCAAGGGAAGGAGAAAACCAATAAAAACCCACCAAAATACCTATTTGTCCTTTGAAAAGAGTCCCTTACAATATATAGAAGGATTATAGCTTGAAAAATAGCTTTAATTGAGGAATATCAAGGCTTTAAGGATACTTCTTCACGTGGATTATTCGAAGAATATTTGAGGTGGATAACCAAATACTTTGATTCCTTTTCTACATGCATAAAGTTTTGATAAGATAAGTGTGTATTTGATTGATGATTTTATATGAGACAAACATGGATTTGGATGCATTATTATTGAAAGAAAGATTGGTTTATTGCATTTGTATCGCTAGTTAATGCTCTACCCGTTTTGAATTGCTTTGTGATTGTACGGCCTTGTTGTGTGGTCTTGGCCATTTTGAATTGTTTCCTGCACTATGACCTATTCAATGATCCCGGGATAAGGAAGATTAATCTGGTGTTTGCTTTGAATTGGAGCTTCGGTATGGGTCTACCGGGGTTCATTGTGGATCCACTTAATTGAATTGATATGAATTTGGCGCGCACCACGGGTAGTAGTTTAACTAGTGATAGGGCCCTTTTTTGTATTGAAAAGCTTTGTACATACAATGGTTTTTCTTGGCAATGAGTTTTATAAACAAAAGGTGAATCAAAAGATTGTGTTATTCACTGAGTACGTTGTACTCACTCCCCCTTTATTACAATTTTTGTAGATAATTAGAGTTATAACAATTAAAAAGCAGGGCAAGCTGAGAGTTGGATCGTGCTCGCGAACGGGAGTAGAATTGTGCATGTGGTGTAAACCTGTCCTTGAAACTATCACGAATTTAATACTTTTACGCACACCTCTATAATATATATGTTTTACATCTTAACATATAAGACAATAGAGAGATATAATCTTTATATTTATTTGAATTCTACTTTTCATTGTAAAAGTTTTCTAAATGATTTGGCACACATTGGTAATCAATGAAATATATCTATCAATACAATTTCTTGTGTTCTATATATTTTCTTGAAAAACCTATCTTTAATGTTTCTTTAAAAGATTGACGATTTGTTAACTTATGAAATTATCTTTGTCTATTAAACTCTGTAAGATATGATATATTGGATTGTTTCGCACGTCCAGTCCCCGTTATTTGAATAAAAGCTTCCGCTACAGAATTTGTAAATTACCATAAGATATTCGGAAAATATTGAAAAGTTAGCGGGGGCGTGACAACTATAGTCAGGTTTCCGGTACAAAGTCCACTAGTCGTTTGGAGTTGCCACCAACCTACGTTACTTGTATTTTTGCACCTACAATGCAAAACTATATATGAGCTAATGCTCAACAAGTAACGGCATATATAAAAGCATGTACATGATGCTTAAATGTAACGATAGTCATACACACCACCAAACAAACAGGGCTCATATCTCTCTATATAGTCTACCGTATAAGCTCATTATAAATAAGGCCAATCATCTACGCACACATGCCTTGTTTCAGAGGGCTTACCATGCCTTGACCGTCATTAAAGACTTACCAATATCGATAAGAATGGCGTAGCTAAATCACATCAACTATCGGCCCCCCAACACTACGTCCAATATATATACCCAAATAGTTGGCTGCCAAGCCTCCAGTACTGTGTCCAGTGTATATACACTGTCAACCAGTCGCTGAGCCCCCAATATCCACAAGGTTACACTCCCTAAATGGATTGTATATACCTAGACGACCAATCAAAATGCGGTATAACTATATAGAGATCTCACAATCATTAATAACGACTCATGCCAATTATCTTCATGCCACATGTATGTTCTCTTCTCTATCGTCATTCTCAATCGGTGTATATGACATGCATCGTAATATCCTCATTAACATATCTCAATAGTACCAAATATATCACGCTCCAATGCTTTCACATATGCCACATCCAAGATTGCTAATACATGATGAGACAGTGTCATATAATCATGTAAATCAATCATTCCAATTATAGGGCATAACAAATATTCATATATCACATTGTCACATAAGAGCACAAAACACTATAGTTTCGCATTATAGTTGAACCATTACTTACCTCCATTCTTAGCAATATAAAGGCATTTACGACTTTACTTTACCAACTATTACACAAATCATCAATATCTTTCTCAACTTATTAGGTTTATCCTAAGACCTGTAAATATCCAACTCCTTATATTATTTACCTCCAAAATATTTAGTTTTGTGCAAGTCAAGGGTTAACCAAAACTAAAATGCTTAAAAATAATATTATCGACGGTTATAGTATATAATCAAAATAAATCATAAACGTACTTAGACAAATCCCAAAAAGGCATACCTTATGTCATTTTGGAGATTGTCGAGGCGCGAGTCCAATGCTTCTTTTAGATCTCAATTCTGAAATATCAATAAAAAGATATGAGTTCTAAATGGATGTGTACAAAAAAATTAAAAGGCCGGTCGACCAGCAAAACAAATAGTCGACCACAAACTTATATGTGGTCAACCACATATAAATTTGTGGTCGACCACGCTTATTTGTGGTTGACCGCAATCAACCAAAAATAATTGTGTTCAACCACATAAATAGACCGTCAACTAGATTTTGAACTCTAGTCAACCGACTAATTAGTTGATCAACGAGGTTTGTTTAATGAAAGGGGTGAACAGGATTTGACAGCATACTGATATGATTTCTAATTTTCCATATATGATTTTCAAGTTCTCGTCCCCTATTTATAGATGTTAAAGGTATAAATGTAATTTTATTATTCATTGAAATAATATATGGTCATTATCTCACCGTTTGGCAAAATTCTATTCGTCCTATTTATTTAGAATTATCCAGATTTCTATATGTATAGCAATCGTTCTTATCCATATCGCATAGATGTTGCAAAGTTATTATGCAACCAACTTTCACTTTTAACATCTTACCTATACGAGAAACTAAACATGTGTTGCATGTTGTAGGATAACATATAAGGTAATATACAGAAACTTAGTACAATAAAATAAATAATTTTATACCATTTGGTTCCTATGCTTGTTCTTAATATTTAAATATATTTAAATTTATAGTATGATTATTGCAGTATTAAAAAGATTTATAATCATTTATGATTTTTTATAAAGTATTATTCAAATAATGCACTTACAAAATATTACTTTGAAGAAATGACCTATGCTTTCTTTGTTTAAAATTGACCAAAATAAATAATTAACATTAATCATAGAATTGAAATTAAATAATTTGACTAATAGAAATTAAGGAATTAAATCATGTTGGGTAAGAAGTGCAAAGAGAATTTTTTATTAAAAAATTCGAACTAGAAGTTACAATTTATCACACTAATTGTTTTAAAAGAGGTTTGGGATAAGAATTACAATTGTAATTTCAATTTCAAAACTTTTTATTGAAATAATTGTTAAAATTAAAATTAATCACAATAAATACTAGACTAAAGATTAATCTTGATATTGGAATTAAAGAGTACATTAAAGGTTATTAAATAATTATTTGTGCATGTTGCTAAAGAAAAACATGTTTCTTGAGAAATTATATTTGTACTATACTAAAATAATTAAATAATTATTCGTGTTCATGCCTAATAGTGTTTTATTGTATTGAGTCATATACATTAAGTTTCACATTATTTTAACTTCTACATATAAGTTTTTTAAGCATGTAATGTAATAACTAAAAATATTAACTTGAACGATAACATATGTTAGTTTAATTAATTTGTATTTATAATACTTAATGAATTGTTATAATAAATGAGGAATAATAAGAAGTAAGGGCAAATTTGAAATTAAAATAAAAAAGGGAATAAAAGTGAAATCCAAATGTTTTACCAGGATTCTACCTTTTATATATTAGTGATTAATATCAAAAGTAGCACTAAAGTTCCGATCTAAAATTAAATAAATTATTGAAAAAATCATA
This sequence comes from Nyctanthes arbor-tristis, assembly GCA_963692815.1. Lineage (NCBI taxonomy): Eukaryota > Viridiplantae > Streptophyta > Magnoliopsida > Lamiales > Oleaceae > Nyctanthes > Nyctanthes arbor-tristis. Next base: position 4,701 of record CAVNYN010255342.1, on the reverse strand, counting down.
AAATGTTAACATACACACTGTTTATATATATTCTATAATATCTAATAAAATATTTTACTCCTAAAATAAAATATAACGGTAGTAAATATTTCACATTACGTAAAAGATATTTTATTTAAAACACAATTTCTGCGTAATTTAAATATTAACATCAAATTATAAAAAGTCATAATTTAGATTTGAGACGTTACATATATATATACACACACACTCAATATTTGATTGAAAATTTAAAATATTTTTACTATTATGTTATACTATCATATAACACTGCAAAGCATGTCCGAATACGCGTAAATATAAAAGGGAGAATGTGTGTAATGCAATTACATTCCCTTTTTGCCCCTAACCTTTTTTTGTTAATGTACATCTTGCCCATTGTATTTAAAATCTCTAAAATGCTTCAACCTTACTAATGCAAAGTTTCACTTCATTTTTAATATATCTACTTTCGTGTATTGATTATCAGTAATTAAAATGATTTCATAACCTCCTATTTTAATAATAACTAGTATTTGTTCCCGTGCATTGAAGGTTCAAATCTTCTTGACGAAGTATAATGTAAGGAAGTTAAATAACATAAGAGTAAAGTAATGAACAAAATAAATATTTTGCTAATATTATTAAAAATTTTGAAAAACAGCATTATATACAACATTCGTCGTTTTATTAATTGACTTCATATTCTTAATTTCTTGTCACATCTAAGTATTTTCATATCAATATAATTCACAACTCTAGATACTATTACGTGAAACTACCTACGATTGAATATTGACTTTTTAATAAGCACTTGAAAAAAGGTTAATTTTAACTCTTATTAGCAGTCATAACATTGAACAATTAAGGTCTATAACTTGACTCTTATTAATAGTCATAATAATCTAAAACAAGTTTGACGTGTCTTGATATTACTTCTCCGACCTGTAGATGACTTCTAATGTTATAGGGGATATTTAGTGACAATCTTTCCAATAAAGTCTATAAAGAGAAAATTAAAAAATTAAAAAAAATGTAATTAGAAAGGCATAATTTACATATATAATTCATTTGCATTGAAAAAATTAAAAATATATGATTATACCAAACAGATCAAGATCACCAGAAGAAGATATCTTCTCAAGACATAATTCATTTTATTTTTTTATTTTTTGTTTTACTTTAGAACGGCAAAGCTTATGTGCATAATTCATTTGTTTTTTTCCTTCATTTTATTTTTTTTACTTTAATTTCCTGTATAGTAATAAGTTTTATAGAACTATTTTTTCTAGAATGTGTATTGCTTAAACTATTCCACTAATATATGTAATTGTCCACTATTAATAACCACTCATTATCTTCTTTTTTTTAACACATTACCGTTGTCTATATGCTATAACTTGAATCTTATTTTTTTCATTTTTTTAACTGTAATTTTCTTTAACAATTTTAGTATTGGTTAAAGTAACCGCTCACTATTTTATTAACTGCAAAGTGCAGTTGTACTTTTATTGTTTTTTAATAAATAGTGAGCAGTTTGCTAATAGTGGTATGTTATGTAACCTAGTAATATACATAAATTAAAGTAAAAAATAAAGTAAAATAAAAAAGATTCTCTCAAATAGAATCTGAAACTAAATTTAATCTTTCTCAATTGAAAATTCAATTTGGCTTCTTCTTTTATTAATATATAGATGATGTAACTCACTAATCAAAGTTGCATATGTCCCTTTTTTTTTTAAAGATAAGGTTGTGTATGTCAATTAATATTATATAGTAGTTATAATTCGTATTAATTTAGGGTTAATTTCATAAAAGGCCCTCAATTTTTACACTTTCTATCAGTTGAGTCCCCAATCTTTATTTTCAATGTCGTGGGTCCCCAGCTTTTCATAAATTCATTCAAAAGGTCATTTATGATATTTTACCCGTAATTTTTAAATAAAAACAAAAAGATCCTAAAAATAATAAAAATAAATTTTCCCACCTACCAAACTAACTACCCATTCTACCAAAATCTTTAACTTGACTGAAAATGACAAATATTTACACAATTTTTGTTAAGGGAAACTCTTACTTTTTTCTGTCATTTCTAACATTAGTGGAAGAAACAAGTAGCAAATTTATGGGTCCCCTGTTTTGATACTGGAAATAACTATTGAAATTTATCATTTAGGCTAAGCTGGAATATGAGTAGATAGTTAGTTAGGTAATGTTGCCAGATCTCGCTGCTATTACAATTGATAGGAAAAGAATAATAGTTTCCTAGACAAAGAAAAATGGTGTAATTATTTGTCATTTTTTGTAAAGTTACGGATATGGGTAGAATGAGTAGCTAGCTAGGTATGAGGGAAAAATTTATTTTCCTTTTTATATTTATTATTTTTACTATTTTTAGAATTTTTTAAATTTTATTTAAAAAACAAAAACGAAAATATCATTAAGGACTTTATGAGTGAAATTATAAAAGGTTGGGGGACTTACAACATTGAAAAAAAAAGTTAAAGACTCAATTGACAGAAAGTGCAAATGTTGGGCACCTTTAGCAAAGGGTTGTGAAATTCCCCAATAGCCCTTTAGCAACTCTATAACTTTTAGAGTTAGTATCGATTGGGTCCTCAAAACTTTTTTTCAACCCGATAGGTCCACAACCTTTTATTAATTTGTACATATACTCTCCTTTTACATTTTCTGTCAATTTCATAGTTAACTTTTCGACTAAATTATAATTATGTGCCTTATCATTTTAAATTAAGAAAACAAAAATTTTAAAAATATAAAAAAATATAGAAATTAAAAAAAAAAAGGAAAAAGAGGGTCCTGCCATTTTCGGCAGCACCCGGGGTGGGGAGACTCCCTTGGCATCCCTTTGCTGGTGCTACTGGAAATGGCCATTTCAGACAATACACCCCGAACCTTTTTTTTCCTTTTTTTATATTATTTTTTATGTTTTGGAACTTTTTGTTTCTCGAAGAGTTAACGGTAAAATTAACGGAAATCATAAAAAAAGACTATATATGCGAATTAATGAAATGTTAAAGATCCAATAGGTTGGACAAAAAATTAGAGACTTAACCGATATTAACTCCAAAAGTTGGGGGATGATATGTGAAATTAACCTAACCCTATAAATAAGAATTGACGGGTGCCATCAAAGGGGAATTCATTTGACCAAAAAAAAAAAAAAAAGTGAATACATATTGCAAACTGAAGTATGAATACAAACTGGCTTTCAGTCCCTGAATTATTTCATTAATTTTATACGCTAGCTAGTCTAAAAAGCATGCCACATCCCACCATTTGCATTGAACACGTAACCATTAAACTCATTGTTGACTTGGAATCAAATTTTGAACGTGAACATGTATAAATTTTGTACACTTCATCTACAAATAACACTTCTCAAATTAAAATGTTATTTTTACATGTTTTATATACCAAATTTGTACACATCTATCATATATTTACTTAAATATCTCCTTGACACAATCTACTTTAAAAGGACAATTCTCTTTGTTTGGTGCCGCAAAAAGAGTTGCACGCCGGCCCTAGAATAATAGCCATGGAACTAAGAAAGAAGCATGTGATTGTAGTTTGAGAATCTAATAGGTTTATTCCACGTTTAAGTTCAAATGTTGAAAATCTTACCGGTCCAATATATTGTTCTATAAGACATACTATATTATATAAAAGCATATATATATATATATATACCGTGTATATATATTTCCTCTTGAGCAACAAAAGCATATTTTTTATTATTCCTCTATTCTAAAAAATGCGCCTAGGCGCGAAACGCCACCTCCAAGCTTCGCTTATAGGGTAAGCGGTGAAAAAAGCGGTCAACGGTTTTTGTTGACCGCCTAAGCACCAAGGCGGTTAATGAAAACCGTCGACCGCTAATTTTTTTTTCAATGTTGGCCACTTATTCACATTGGACCATTTCATAGCTAATGGTCTAAATAATAACATTGACGTATTTTTTGTTTTGACTAATTTAATAACTAAAAGTCTAAAACCTAATAACATTAAGCTCATTAGACATTGTCATTAAACTCAATAAGAGTCGAAATCATCCACCTTTTGCCTTTTTAAAATACTAAATTGTATAATATCGCTTAAAATTATAATGTAAATATAATATTTATATTTTTAGATGCTTTTTTCAATTAGTATACATTATTTTAAATATTTAACCGCTTTAGATTTTTAAATAAAAAAATAAAAAAATTGAAAAACGTCTTTTAACGCTTAAACACCGCCTAGACACGCTTAGCTTCAAAAACTTAAAGCTTCGAGACGACGCTTTTCCTCACTTCACACTTTTTAGAACACTATTATTCTTTGAAATCCCTCCCCCCAAACAAAAAAAAAAATAAAGATAATAAAAGGAAAAAGAACACGATTGTTGTTGGGCTTGTTTCTAAAAATTCACTTTTACATTACAATGAATTTGATTGAACACCAAATAAGTGGTGTCATTATAATATATCAAACAAAGTGTAAGAGTAGGGCTGTGCATCTGATCAGACGTGTGCTCTTCCGATCTCGACTCTACCGGCCCGAAACGGGTCAGATCGGGTCGGGTTACTGTAGCAATCGGGTCGGCCGCGGGTTGGGGTAGGGAGGACCCGACCGGGTCGAGTCGGGTTTCGGGTCGACTCGGTCCAACCCGGGTCAACCCGGTTAACCCGACTCGGAGATCGGAAGAGCACACGTCTG
>CAVNYN010255336.1:0-15173 GCA_963692815.1 Nyctanthes arbor-tristis | reverse complement strand
ACTGTCTTAGTGCAAGATGAAAAGGAAAAACTACTTCTAGATGAAAAAAAACGAAGACAAATCGAAGGTTCAAGGCATAACTCAATTCAACAATCTTTCACTTTAAATATGTTCTTGTTGCCATGGAAATAAGATTGTAGTAAATATTCAGTGCAACTATAGTTTATTTGTGATGGAGAGAAAACTGTGGCAACAATATCACTTACAACGGTTTCTGTCTGTTGCATGTAAGTTGTACTTAAAACGTACTATATGCGACTAGTACTATTTGTGACGGCTATTTGCTGTGATAAATGTTTTTGTTACGCCCATTAAATACCATGGCTCGATAACGTGACAATGCTGTGGCAAAAAGTTTTTGTGACAGTTTTGCAGTCTTTTGTGACAGTTTTTTGCATCGCAAAATCCCGAATTTCTTATAGTGAAGGAAAAGGAGAAGGATAACATCATGATCTCCATACATTATCTAGCTTGGTCCTTCTTTGGTCATTCCATGCCAGTAGTTTATATAGTCCCACATGCGGATCCATCAAATTAGTGGTGTGTAATGTGCCACATACATAGGGGAGATACATGGTGTTTCCAAATCAAAATTCGTATGGAATGAGAGATACTTGGTGTTTCCGAATCAAAATTCGTATGGACAATGAAATTGGCTTTGAAGAGAAGTTAAACTTGGATAACGTGATGTATTTTTATAGAATTTTAAAATGGGGGGCCTTTGTGGATTTTGCAGAATTTTAGATGACTTAGTAGATTTGCTAGGAGTTAGCAAAATCTTCTATAAGTTTCCATTTAAAAATAATTTTTAAAGATTTTTCAAAATTACAAATATAAAGCTTCATTTAAAAAGAATTATATATAAAATATTATTATATTGAACAACTTTTACCTGACAAAATTGATCAGATAACAAAGTAAAATTTTATATTTCTCGTCTCAGATCATTTTAGAAAATTAAAATTAGGTTGATATAATGAATTAAAAAGTTCTAAAACATCTTAAATATATATACACACACACACACACACACATAGACACTTGAGGCGACACGTGTCGTTTAGTATTGTAGAAAGTTGTTTATTGCTTTATCAATACCAAGATCGATTATATTCTTTTGCATCTTCAAAGATCAAATCGAAAAACATTTTAATTCAAGCATATCAGTCGGGAGCAATTCAAATATGTAAACTAACACTAATGAAAAATTACTATTATCATTCTCATCATAAAAAAGCAGGTCAGAATTTTTGCTAAGGTTTTCTTCCTTGTGATCTTCATGAAAATAAAGAAAAACAATCTTAGAGCCCCATGTATCACTATCAAGAGATACTCTTAACAAGTTGCGTCTTCCCCACCCCCCCCAAAAAAAAAAGAAGAAGAAAAAGAAAAAGAAAAACAGTTGGGACACAAAATAAAAATGTAGAAGTTACTATATCATATTTGAAGTGCACCGTCTTACAAACAAAAATAACATGAGTTTAATTGAACTGAAATTTAAATATATAGGTTATGATTTGAAATTCAAATCAAGAATCAATTTCCAACTTGAGAAATTATAAATGCGAACTTCATGGAGCATGTATTGATTTAATATGACATCTTAGTAGAGGAAGCAAATTTAGAACAAACGTAAATTGGGACATTCAAGAATAATTGCAAATAACCAGCACCCAAATTGCAATTGAGCCACCCAAAAGCCTACAAACAAAACTTGGAGAAAATTGAAAACTAATTGTAATAGATGGAATATAGAGTAAGCTATTTCGTGGTCTACGATGATTCCATAGATGAACTTAACCATACCTAATCTGCACCTTTGCAAGACAAAACTGTTTGCTTCAAAATACGCTGCAAAAGGCAAAAACAAATGCACACACACACACACACAGAGATATATATATATATATATATATATATAAACTAAAGATTGGTGACATGAGCTATAAAATATGCCAAATACGTCAATGTCATGATTATTTATATTGAATGAAAACTTAGTAATGGTATTGAATCTTATCGAGGTCACAACCCATTAGGGTTTTCCATTAATTTTCATAGCATACTATGAACAACGCCAAGGAACAAAATGCAAACATCAAGGCACCTATGTCATGAGTGTTAAAGTAATTTATTTTATGTTGTGTTTAGTTTAGTACGTCAATTATTTGTTTGTGTAGATTTACCCTTGTATATATAAAGACATGTGTATCACTTTATTAGGGTTCAATTATTTTTTCTAGGGTTTTGACGTTCTCCTTCTCTTCTTGTGTCTTCTCTTTGATTCTTATATTATGGTTTGATATGACTATGAATACTTTATTGTATTAGATTCTTGACATGGTATCAGAGCCTTGAGAAAGAAAAAGAAATTGAGGCCAATATGTAAAGACAAAGTTTGCGACTTTTCTTCCTCGCATAGCCGAATCTATTCTACAATATTTGAAGTGGGGCTATATTAGTGGAACAGTTGGAAAACCTAAAAGCACTGATACGGATTATGCAACTAAATTAATAATTGGGACTCAAACAATTCAAAAATTATTACTTGGATTAATAATTCAGTTGAGTATAGTATTGGTGTGCAATTAGCTAAATATGAAACTGCAAAAGAGATTTGGGAACATCTGCAAAAATTGTACACCAAATCTAATTTTACTAAGCGCTATCAGTTGGAGATCGACATTCGGGCATTGCAACAAAAGAATATGGGTATCTTAGAATTTTACACTGCAATGATAGCTATATGGGATGATTTGGCGCTGACAGAATCTGCATCATTGAAAGAATGTGAAGCGTATGTTACATATAGAGAAGAACAACGATTGGCTCAATTTTTAATGGCACTTCATAGTGACTTTGAAGCCATCAGAGGCTCTATTCTGCATCGTACTCCTTTACCATATGTTGATTCTATTGTTAGTGAACTTGTTGAGGAAACACAGTTGAAATCTTTTAGTGGTGAGGCAACTCTTCTAAATTCTAGCACCTCAGTTTTGGCTGCACCATCTGCACAGAATCAGCGTAAAGGACATCCAAGAGTGCCTAATGATGTTTGTAGTTTTTGCAAGGAAAAAGGACATTGGAAGGGTCAATGTCCTAAATTGTTGAAGAGACTATCAACACAGCATAATTATCAGCAGCAACAGCCTTATCAGCAGCCACCACATTTTTCTTACCGCCCCAATGCCAACACTGCAGCTGTTCCACCTGTTGGCTCTTCTATACTTGGTCCACCACCTTCACCAGATCTCAAGTTAGCTGATCTTAGTGAGCAGTTTCAGAAGTTCTTAGCCACATGCTATGTCTGCCTCTACTCATATAGGTAACACTTCACCAGGTAACACTTCTACTTGGATTTTTGATTCAAGTGCCTCTAGACATATGTCATCTAGTTCTACTCTATTTACTTCTTTATCTCCTTCTCAACCATCTACTTCTGTTATGACTGCTAATGGCACCCCGTTGCCTTTAGCAGGTATTGGTTCTGTACATACTTCAAAATTCTCTTTCAGATGTTTTGTGTGTTCCTAATCTTGCCTTAAATCTCGTCTCTATTGGACAATTATGTGACTCTGGATATCTAGTTCTATTTTCTTCTACTACCTATCATGTGCAGGATCCGTAGTCTCAGGAGTTGACTGGGATAGGCCATAGACAAAGAAGAGGGTTATATATCTTGGATAATCTGAGACCAGTGTGTGTTGCTGCTTCTAGTGTTGATTTGTCCTCCTTTCAATTGAATTCTTCTTCTTCTAGTTTTTATTTGTGGCATTCTCGCCTTGCACATGTGTCTGCTAGTCGTTTGAATTTTTTAGCATTTAAAGGTCATTTAGAAAATATGAACACTCATGACATTTCTAATTGTAGTGGTTGCAAACTTGCTAAATTTTCTGCTTTACCATTTAATCATAGTACGTCTCACTCTGTTACTCCCTTTGATCTTATTCACTCAGATGTATGGGGAGCTGCCCCGGTTATTACTAAATGAGGGTCTTGATATTATGTTTCTTTTATTGATGATTACAGTCGTTATTGTTGTGTTTATCTTATGAAGAAATGTTCTGAATTTCTATTTATCGTTCCTTCAGAACTCTTATTAAAACTCAATATAATGCTGTGATTAAGTGCTTTAGATGTGACTTGGGTGGGGAATATACATCTATCGATTTTTCTAAATTACTTGCTTCAGATGGTACAATTCATCAATCTTCTTGTACTGACACCCCACAACAAAATGATGTTACTGAGCGCAAACATAGACATATAGTTGAAACAGCTTGTTCTCTTCTTCTATCTGCCAAAGTCCCTAATAAATTTTGGGGTGAGACTATTCTTACAGCTATGTATTTGATTAATAGGATACCATTTTCCCATACTTCTGGTTTGTCCCCATTTGAATCTTTGTTTGGGTCTATTCCTGATTACTCTATTTTAAAGGTCTTTGAGTGTACTTGCTTTGTTTTTCTTCCGACAGTTGAGCGTAGTAAACTCACATCACGTTCTGCTATTTGTGTCTTTTTGGGATATGGTGATGGTAGAAAGGGTTATCGTTGTTATGATCCTATTAGTCAAAAATTATATGTCTCTCGTCATGTTGTCTTCATTGAACATATCCCATTTTTCTCTCTTGATGAGAATACTTCTCAGTTGACTGAGTCTGATCTCATTCGAATTGACCCATTTACCTGTGATATTCCTCTTCCCCCTATTCCTGGTACTGTTGACCCTCTCTCTCCTACAGGTATACATCCGCTGTCTCATGATATCTCTCCTCTTGTGGCTTCTCAAGCACAATCTGAGACTGAGGGTCCAACATCTTCACCATCACCACCACCACCTCCCCCTCCTCCTTCACTACCACCTCGATATCCTCAACACATACGTATGTTAGCTCAGGTACCTGATTTTGATTACTCTTGCTATTCAGAGTCCTTTTGTTGTTTCTTACCCTCTATTCATAAACTCACTAAACCTACTACCCATAAAGATGCTGTTTTAGACCCACTTTAGCAACAGGCTATGAATGATGAACTTTCTACTTTACGAAAGACAGACACTTGGGATTTGCCCTTACCTCCTGGTAAACATGCTGTTGGATCACGTTGGGTTTTTAAGATTAAGACTAACTCGGACGGTTCCGTTGAGCGGTATAAGGCTAGACTAGTAGCTAAAGGGTTTACTCAACAGTATGATTTAGACTATGAGGAGACTTTTGTCCTAGTTGCAAAGATGACTACTGTTCGTACACTTATTGCTGTTGCTTCTGTTCGTCAGTGGAGTCTCTCTCAGATGGATGTTAAAAATGCTTTCTTGAATGGAACTCTTCAAGAGCAAGTTTATATGACTCCTCCTCCTGGGATGTCTTATCCTCCCGGGTATGTGTGTAAACTTAATAAAGCACTTTACGGTTTTAAGCAGGCTCCTCGTTCTTGGTTTGCATGTTTTTCTACTGTTGTTGCCTCTCTTAGCTTTGTGTCTAGTCACCATGATTCTGCTCTGTTCTTTCATTGTACTTCTGTTAGTCGTATTCTTCTGTTGTTATATGTTGATGATATGATTATTACTTGTGATGATGTTGTCGGCATTGCTGCTTTAAAATGTGAATTGGCTCGTTGTTTTGAGATGAAGGATTTGGGCCCTTTATCTTATTTCTTGGGTATTGAGGTTGCCTCTTCTCCCCATGGATATATGTTGTCTCAGTCTAAATATACTGCAGATCTCATTCAGTGTGCACGTCTTACTGATATTAGGACTGCTGATACCCCTATTGAGACAAATGTTTGTTATTCCTCTTCTGACGATGTATCTCTCACTGATCCTACTTTATACCGTATTCTTGTTGGTTCACTTGTTTACCTTACTATTACATGGCCTGATATTGCTTATGCAGTACATGTTGTTAGTCAGTTTGTGTCTGCTCCCACCACTGTCCGATCTGGACAGCTGTGGTTCGTATTTTACGTTATCTCTATGGTACTTGTTTTCAGAGTCTTTTGCTTTCTTCTTCTTCTTCTTTGGAGCTTCGTGCGTATTATGATGTAGATTGGGCTAGTGATCCTGCTAATCGCAAGTCTATTACTGGATTTTGTGTGTTTTTAGGTGATTCTCTTATCTCTTGGAAGAGTAAAAAGCAGTCTGTTGTCTCCTGTTCTTCTACAGAGGCGGAGTACCGTGCTATAGCATCCACTACTTCTCAAATTGTGTGGTTATGGTGGTTACTTGCAGATATGGGTGTTTCACTCTCTTCTCCCACTCCTATGTATTGTGATAATAAAAGTGTCATTCTGATTTCTCATAATTCTGTGTTCCATGAGCGCACAAAACTATTGAGATTGATTGTCATCTTGTTCGCCATCATCTTCAACAGGGCACTATTGCTTTACCTTTTGTCTCTTCTTCCTTGCAGCTTGCGGACTTCTTCACCAAGTCCCATTCTGTTCTTTGTTTTCATTTCTTACGTGACAAACTCTCGTTGCTTCTTGCTGTAGCATCGTGAGTTTGCGGGGGGATGTTAGAGTAGTTTATTTTATGTTGTGTTTAGTTTAGTACGTCAATTACTTATTTGTGTAGATTGACCCTTGTATATATAAAGACATGTGTATCACTTTATTAGGGTTCAATTATTTTTTCTAGGGTTTTGATGTTCTCCTTCTCTTCTTGTGTCTTCTCTTTGATTCTTATATTATAGTTTGATATGACTATGAAAACTTTATTGTATTAGATTCTTGACAATGAGGAAAAGCTCAAAAGCGCATACAAACAATAAGCTTATGGTTCTTCCATTGGGGCAATAATTGTATGCATAAAATTAAAGTCATTTCAAAATATCTTATCATAAGGTTTCCCCCATATATTATTTCCCATGCATTTGCCAAAACATGAGACCTCTATATACAGCAAAAATTTTACACATTACATACAAGAATAAAAAAACTTTAAATAGTGCATTCATTCCTTACGTGGCTCCTAAATCTTGTTTCTAGAGGTTGAGCATAATCACCGTCCGGAGGCACTACAACCTATTAATTTCAAAGAATAATTAGAACTTAATTCAACATAATCTAGAAACAGAAGAGTTCTGAAAAGCTTGAATTGTGATTGGAGTTAGACGGTTGTGGGTTTGAGCATATGAAGATTCAAAAGCAGTACCTAACAAAGCAATAATTCAAGCAATTCTATCAATCTGAATAAATTTACAGAAATTGCTAGCACATTACATTAGGAAGACAAAAATGATGTGCTTGTTGCATTCAAGAATCATCAATAAACCTGGCTAGCATCACTGTCATTTCTCTTTCTTAAAAAAGACGAGCAAAATTTAATGAAAGAATTAGGATTAACCATAAGTTAGATTTTATAAGATGTTGTTAAATGCTTATTTTGAGATGAATTTGAGCTTGAACAGAAGACTTTTCATTCTTAGTAGCTTTAATCCATAGCTGATATCATAAGGAAACCCCATCAAAAAACATATTAACTAATACCATATTTTGTGCATAAATTATATGGTTCCTGATCTTTCCACTTAAAAAGTGATATTATTTGCTTTTTCCCCCCATTTTCTGTGGGAGTTTACTTGTTTCATAATCAACCTAATGAAATTATATATTTTACAATTCATTTCGACTTACATCAGAAGTGAAAATAGCTAGGGATTAGGTAACTAAACTTACAAACTAGTATCATTAATTAAACGAGTATTGGAAGAAGTTTTGAAGATTGTAAAGAAAAGTCACTGAATAGTTAAAAGAAATATTGAATCGATTGATCTGTAAATTAAATCGATTGATCTGTAAATTTATTACTTCTTAAGCAAAAATAAAATAAAAGTTCTACCACTCAATTTATTAAATTCTTCTTATTTTGTTAATTATTTCTCTTGAGGACCAGCTGTTATGTTACTAAATAAATTTATAGTACTTCACGAGTACTAAGTTTTGTGTTCATAGCAAGCAGAGCACAAACAAGTAAACATAAAAATTAAGGCCTAATAATTAATTGATGAGAACCATGCATAAATTTCTGGTTTCTGTTTACCACCGCGCGCGTTCATAATGTGTTGCACATTTTTCAATAAGGTGTACATATTTAGGTTCGCTAACTTTGTTATTTAGAATAGTTAATGGTTGATAATCCTAAAAAGAAGGCATTGCTAGTATCAAACATATGCGAAGAAGAGAACAGAATCACAAATTAGGCGGTCAATGCTCGATTACTATGTAACATGATCAGAGGCGGATCTAGGGGTGCTCCCTCAGTCCATGGCACATCCCAAATTTGGGCTGGGCCTTAAATTTTTATTTTTTACATGTGGAAATTAGCCAATACACACCCATTGACCATTGTAATTAGAAAATTACTTATTTTAATTTTTAATTGACAAATTACAAATATTAGGTCATTTTATTTAGAAGAATACGGTCAGTGTAACAAATTACAATTGAGAGTGTAATAAGTATTTTTACAATTTGTTTCCGATAACTACTTCTAAGACCAAAATAGTTACAATTGAGAGTATTTTTTCAATTTATTATAAATGTAACAAGTTACATGCAAAAATCCCTTTTTACATTGTTGGGATAGGGGGAGAGAAAGATTTGGGCTAGGGTAAAATCATTTGGGCTAGGGGAACCAAAGCTCAAGACCCGACCCAATGACCTAACCTAACCACTTACAATCCAATTTTATTTTGTACATTCCGGCTACCCCCAATATAGCATGCTGGCTACACTCCTGACCATGATAGTGAAGAGAATGTTTGACAAATAAGCACCTATATGCGTACCTTATATATATAAGTCGTCACCCCAATACTTATGTGTGTCGTCATGGCCTTTAATTTTCTCGATAATGATGTGCTCACACTTACTAGAAAACATCATCTTTAATGCCATATATCGAACTTCAACTCTGTTAAGATAAAATGTGGTAGTATAGAATATAAAAAATTGTTTACAATTTTCATCTGTTTAACTTTAGATGCTTCTATTTTAGAGCATTGAATCTTACCTGAAGCTAATCGTAACTCAATGAAACTTTTCTAGCACTTTTGAAAAGTGCTATCTCATTTGGGTGCATGAGGTATGATAAGTAGATTTTAAAATTCACATAGCATGCACTCATGCACTCACATAAAGAGGAGTGCATATATATCAATTAGAGACCAACAACTTTCATTATTAACATTGTTAGTGCTAATCAAATGGGAATATGATAAAGTCAACCACATTAGGCTTGGCAAAACGGCTTGGCGAGTTGATCTTGTCTCGTTGAGTTGTGTTCATGCTCGGTTCAGGCTCGCGAGCCAGCAAGGCCAAGCCAAAACTCAGAGAGCCAAGCTAGGCTCGCCGAGTTGAAAATGGCCGGGTTTCATGATCGGGTTTGCATTTTTGTGAGCCGAGCCCGAACCGGCTTGTGAGCGACTCGTGAGCTCATACTTTTGAAGAGCCGCTCGAGACACTTGCCAACAGCTTGTTCGTATATACCTGGGTTGGCCTTGGCTTGCCAATTTGAGTGGTGTTTAGCCAAGCTCCTCGCTTACTAGTCACTTTGCCAAACCTTAAAAACCGCACCCATCAAAAAGGGTTAGGAATGCTATAGGTCGTAAGAGCAATTTTACCTTATTTTTACATGTAAAAAGTTTATGATAATTGCGGACACGCATGACACAATTGCATCTCTTTGGAATCTTTTTCAAACTTTTGTGAAGAATCGACTTAAAACTTGAATTGAAGATCGCTAGATATATAGTTAATAATGATGCTCTTATAACAATACTTTCCTAAGAATCTCTATAATAATAAGAAGTTAGTGATTCATAATATATAGTTCACACCATGATTTACGCAATATTAATGCTCATACTAGAGGAACTAGAAAATAGCTACTGTTCAATATTCATTGATGTATTAATAAATAATTCCCACTTTCGTTAATCCTTCCAATATTTTGCCATATTTTCTTCTGAATATACCACCATATCATGAGCCAAAGAAAGAGAAAACATAACATCTCTGGAACACCACGAAATAAGCGGGTGCATAGCATGTACATAATGTAAAAGATTGAGCAAATTTCTAGTAAAAATCCACTCCACGAGTATCAAGTGCTTAGTTCTTGAACTTTCACTTACTAACATCACTTATTAACATCACAAGTGGAAGCGTACCAGAAGTTTTTCAATAAGGATGAACAATACGAATAAAAAAAACTAATTGGAATTGATTTAGCGAAGCCACCACCTATACCGATCATCCCTTGATCTAGAGGCGCCGAAGTTAAGTACTATCACCTCCGCCTGAAGGTCAAGTTGTGCTGCAAGTTGTGACGGTTTTAGGTTATTCCGGCAGAGTGGACATGTCCTATGCCCATATCCCACCCACCTATCCAAGCAAACTCTATGATAAAGATGGTTGCATCTCAACTCTCTAATCTCATCCCCCTCTTCAATGTTGCACAAGCAAACAGGGCACTCGACCGATGAATCCCCACACTCTGCATTATCACTATAATTACTTTCATAACGTGTCACAGTAAGGTCATCATCTTCACATTCTTGGATTAATCCGTGAGGTTGAAAGAAGGATTGGTGAAGAAGAAAATCCCATGCCCACTTGAGCTGGGAAAAAATCAGAATCATGTATTCCAATTCAACCGCTGATTTCTGCTACATTTTAACTATAGTTTGTTGGGACACTCGTGCTGCAGTATATATATTGTTTATATCTCTTGGACTAAAATGCTTCTATATATAGAGAGAGTTGTGAAAATGGAATTTGGTTGGACAGATATTAAAAAATGGTGTATAGTATTTTAATAAAAAAATAGCTTGTAATTGTTTATTATGACAAAAGTGCAACTTAGTAAAAGATGGCATGAAAAGAAGAAAGATAATTATACTTTAAAACAAAGGTGGCTATATGGGAAGTTGGTACACAATTCTCTATTTTATTTTTTTGATGTTGCAATTTACTATTAGGTTAGTTAACTGACTTGAGCAAAACAAACAATCTTGTTCCGGTGCATTCCTAACGTGAGTTTTGATATAGTGATACTAGATATTTCAGTTATGTAGACACTCAGTCTATGTGGCGCATTCTCCTCCTCTAATTTACATAACCTCATTGGTGGGTATATGAAGCTATTGGAAGGGAATGTGCCCCATATACAAGATGAAGTGGAGACACCTGTTGTATCTGGATTAAAATTACCCTAACATACATGTCAATGTGCATGGTAGTCGTCTAGATATTGACACGTGACTATAAATAGGTAAATGTTAAAATCCGAATGGCTGGCTGAATCTTTCTTATTGTAGGTTGTTGTAATAGTTAAATATATTTTTACGGGAGTAATGTCTTGAAGAACTCATAGTGAAAATTACTCTTTAGATTTTTTAAGCTTATAGAGAACCACCATCGTGGAATTGTATATTCTAAGACAAAAAAGACTGGAGTAAAGGAGTGATGTTTAAATAAAGAACAGAATTTCCTATTGGAGAAATTTGGTCATGAAAAGAGACATTCCAACTCAGACTAAGAGATAAAATATTATCTACTTATTTATCTTTCATTGTTAGAGTTTATGTGACCGACTGAATGTTGATAGTTTTATTTAACATTGGTGTTTGCTCTATCTCTATCAAATATTAATTGTTAATTGCAAAACACACATACACGCACTTTATCATTGCCTTTGTCCCAATTATTTGGTCCCATTTACTTTTTCATAAGAATTAAGAACTGTGTTAGAAAGACATATTTTGTGATCCGTATTCCTAATTTGTCCCTATATATTTAGTGAGTATAATTTGAAACTGATAGTTATAATTAATGTACTAAATATGGATAGATATGCAAATTAGACCTTTTAATATAGAAATAAGACCATATATTTGTATCAATTATTCTATGAGTCATAAACCCTAAAAATAAAAATCGAAAGCAGCTTTCTAATGGTAAAAAAATATATATATTATTTTGATTTTTCAAAATCCTTCATAAATAAATGGGTTAAAAGTAGAAGATTAGAATATTCAATTGCTAATACTTTTTGTGGTAAGCAATCCAAGGATTTTAACTTGTGTTGTGTCTTTCAACTTTGTAGAAATTTGGGGACAACAAAAGCGAAGGCGCCCGTCATTAATTTTCACTTAACAAGGTGGAAAAATTTTAAAGAATAATGATAAACCTCGTTATAAGTTCACAAGTTCGACAAAAATTAAGGTATTTCATAGAGAAAAAAAGTTGAAAAGACAAATTAAAACTATCAATTAAGACATTTAGGTTGCTTGACATTTAGGTATCATTACTCAAATTTAAATTCATTTTATGTTGTGCACAAATAGTTTGGCAGGTGTTTGAGTAAGGGAAAACAAAATTATAAGAGAGATTATAATAGATGCGTTATTTTTTTCTTTTTTAAATTTGTTTTTCTTCTCTCTTCTTTTCTATTTTTATGTTGAACAAATGTTCTTCACCAAGTTGCCAGAGCAATCAAGGTGAAAAATGGGTAACTGGCCATTGAAAATCCCGTGCAATCAAGTTGAAAATTGGGTAACTGGCCATTGAAAATCTGGATATTGGTCAAAGCTCAAATGATAATTACATAAAATGTCATGTCATTTTTTTTTTTGAAAAAGATGTCATGTCATATTGTGGTACATAGAAATATATAACCATTTTTTCATTTGAATAAAATCAATAAAGGTATACATATATATATGGATAAAATTTATTTAATCTCATGTCATTTGAATATTATTATGTATATTATAATAAAAAATGTTGAATTTAGACCATTTATTATAATTTGATTGTTGAATTTAGACTATTTACTATAATTTGACGAGGACAGTCAAGTTTCAAAGCACACAGGAGAAGAATCCAAAAATATATGGTAAATTCAATTATTATTCAAATTAAGTAACTATTTACTTTGTCCATATGCAATGCATCTAGCAGCACTGTAATTTCTCTTTCTTAAAAAGACAAGCAAATTTAATAAATAATTAGGATAAACCATAAGTTAGATGCTATAAAATGTCGTCAAGTGCTTATTTTGAAATGAATTCAGTTGAAAAAATGACTTTTTATTCTTAGTAGCTTAATCCATAGCTTATCATAATGAAACTCCATTGAAGTACATATTAGCTATACCATATTGTGCGCATAAATTACATGTAGGTTCATAATCCTACCACTTAAAAGATATATTATTTTCTTTTTGTCCCTCTTTTTTCTGGCTATTTACGTGGTTCATAATCATGGCAGTTAAAAACTTTATTATTTTCATTTTGTTCCCTTTCTGGCTGTTTATATTTATGTTAGTATATAGACACAAAAGAATTGGCAAAAATAGATAATAATTCCTAACATCTCCTAGTGTCTCTCCATTAAGAAATCCGTCAGAGGTATTTAGTTTAGTTTTATTTTAATTTTCCAAGTCTTATGTGCAGTTACTCTAAAATTATTCTTTATTCTTTCTATTACTTATTTTAGTGTTAGGGAGGTAGTACTTCCTTCTTTACTGCTTTCATTGATTGTACATTCAATTGTTAGATTTTATGCCTCCCTTTTCGGTTGTACTATTTTTGAAATATTAATAAAAATAGTAGGGGGATTCCAAACCCATCTCCCCTTGGTCTTTTGCAACGTCTTCCTCATCTCCCTGCCCTTCCTTATTTCCTTCATCATGTTCAGGGTTGATGAACCGTTGAGAATCTTGGTTCACATATAAAATCTCCCTTGACAGTGTACAATTTCACCTTCATTCCAGAATCATGCAAATCCACAGAGGAGGGAGTCAGCCAGATAATAGACCACTAGCACGATAGAAGAGCCTCTCAAAATCAAATAGACAGCCGATTTGCCAAATTCCAGTGCAATAATAAGAATTAAACCTGATGGGTCGTTAAGAGCAATTGCTCTCTTGTACAAGACCATAGACATGCCCTGAAATGCTTCACCGGAAGTGCGCTATATATAGCAATAGGGCGATTGGAGTCTGCAACAAATTCGCAACAATATTTTTTTGAAATATACTGCTATTTCTTACCCAGAATTTCCCCCCGCTTTGGCATCTTTTAACTTTCTTACTACTAGATGAAAAGAAAAAACTACCTCTAGATGAAAAAAAACCCAACAGAAATTGAAGGTTCAAGGCATAACTCAATCCAACAATCTTTCTTCTTGTTGCCACAGAAATAAGGTTGTAGCAAATATTCAGTGCAAATATAGTTTATTTGTGATGGAGAGAAAACTGTGGCAACAATATCATTTAGAACAGTTTCTGTCTTTGCATGTAAGTTGTACTTAAAACGTGCTAATGTGCCAGATACATAGGGGAGATTCCTGGTGTTTCCGAATCAAAATTCGTATTGAATGAGAGATACTTGGTGTTTCTAAATCAAAATTCGTATGGACAATGAAATTGGCTTTGAGGAGAAGCTAAACTTGGACAATGTGATGTATTTTTATAGAATTTTAAAATGGGTGGCCTTTGTGGATTTTGCATAATTTTAGATGACTTAGTAGATTTGCCGGGAGTTCAGCAAAATCTTCTATGAGTTTCTATTTAAAATTTTTTTTGAAGATTTTTCAAAATTATAAATATAAAGCTTCATTTAAAAAGAATTATATAGAAAATATTATTATATTTAACAACTTTTACCTAACAAAATTGATTAGATAACAAAGTAAAATTTTATATTTCTCGTCTTAGTTCATTTTAGAAAATTAAAATTAGGTTAATATAATGAATTAAAAAGTTCTACAACATCTTAAATATATATACACACACACACACACACATAGACACTTGAGGCGACACGTGTCGTCGTATTGTAGAAAGTTGTTTATTGCTTTATCAATACCAAGATCGATTACATTCTTTTGCATCTCCAAAGATCAAATCGAAAAAATTTTAATTCAAGCATATCAGTCGGAAGAAATTCAAATATGTAAACTAACACCAATGAAAAATTACTATTATCATTCTCATCATAAAAAAGCAGGTCAGAATTTTTGCTAAGGTTTTCTTCCTTGTGATCTTCATGAAAATAAAGAAAAAAATCTTAGAGCCCCGTGTATCAATATCAAGAGATGCTCTTAACAAGTTGTGTGGGGGGGGGGGGGGGGGGGGGGGGGGGGGGGGGGGGGGGGGGGGGGGGG
>CAVNYN010255334.1:0-12936 GCA_963692815.1 Nyctanthes arbor-tristis | reverse complement strand
CTGGCCGACCCACAGTCCCGGGCTTTTCCAGGCAGGCCTACCATCTTGACACATTTAGATGCTGTGCTACATATATCTTTTATGTTTTGTTTTAGTAGTAAATGGAGATGATTTGCTGGGTATTCATTTTATGTTTTGTTTAAGTAGTTGATAGGAATGATTTTACGTATTTCTTTGTTTGTTGTTTAAGCCGTTGATCTGATAATTAGTATTGGTAAAGTCCAATTTATAGGGGAAATTCTAGTGAAATTTTTATACAATTTAATTAACTAGAAATTACAAATATGTAAAGCTTAGTTTCATCTTTTATTTTTTTTCCACTAAATCCAGGCATATCCATTTGAAGATGGCACGAGCTATTACATGCGGGGATGATTCCGATCTATGAGAAGAAAATTGTTATCTTTCATTTGGACAAATCTTTTGGTGCAGGCTAAATGTTTTAAATTTTGTTTGTCGGCCATCTATTATGTTTTGTATATAAGCTAGACATTTTGCAATTTTTGGTAACTATTTAGTGAAGACAGAGTGATAGGGAAAAGCACCAAATATATGCTACCGTTCAAGTAATATAAGACTAGAAGAGTCCCAAGTATCGATCCCATAGGGAAAGTTGTCACCTACTTCACTTAAAGTAATTTCAAACTAATTGAACAAAGAAATTAAAAAGTGTTTAGAAGAATAAAGGGATTAAACTAAAACTTAAATTGAAATTATTTTTCTACTTAATAGTAAGATGCAACTCAAATTAATGTACTAAAGAATAATTGAATGCCGATCTTTGAGACTCACGAATCCACAATAGATAGACGTTTCAATTATACAATCCCACTCATGACAATTTTCCATTACGTACTCACAATCAGTTTCACAAAGTCAATTGATAACCTCTTTCAAGCGAAATCAAATCTACCTAAGTAAACCAACTATATCTCTATGGAAATTTCAACCTGATCGAGTGCATTAATTAACAAGAAACCCTTTTTGTGATTGCACAAATCATAAAAGTATATATCTATCCTCTATACAATTCATGTTTTCTATTGAAGTGCTAAATTGGTGATTTACCTCTCGGTCTCCTCATCACAAACAAAATTACAAGTGGATCATGCTCATAAAAGAGCAAATAAAGATCACAATAAAAAAAATATGCGACAATAATTAGAGTCATGAATGGAATGAACACAATCAAAACATGTCTATTGCTTCATCGATTGTCTCAACAAGAAAAGTTAGTTAAACATAGTAAAGAAAGTTAGGGCACGAGAATTCATAGGGTTCAAAATGCATGACCAGATCCTTGAAAGGAAAAGATGAAGAAATATGGAAGAACATGCTTTTACCAAGCAAGAACTCTATTCTTTGATTATTCTAAAGCATTGTAGCTTCAATTTCTAAGCCTCTTTCGCTTCCCAAGCCTTCAAGATTGATTTCCTGGTGTGAGTTGTATGTCCCCAAGATGAATTTTCGTCTCCCCTTATAATTTCTCATGCCTCCACTCTCTTTAAGGCAAAAAGGGGCCCAAAATATGGAAAGAAGATGCATTCTCAGGTAGACAGTGCAGAGGTTGTAGATCGGAAGAGCGTAGGCTAGCCACAAGCTACAGCAATTCATCTTTTTTATATGCACGTTGTAGCAAGCATTTTACAACCCGATCACAACCTTCTGATATAAATTTTTCCTTTTTGATCCAATACTTCCATTCATTTCCAATTTGGTCCCTAGTGATTTCAACCCTTTCATGGCGGTCTAAAACTACTAGACATCATTAAAATTGGTACTCAAACTTTTTGAACACTTGATGTAGGGCTTTCTTTCATTCTGAAAAGTCCAAATTAGTCCTAACTCTTCAATTCTGGCCGTTTCACCTCCCAAATACTTGAGCACAATCTCCAATGGCATCCAACTCATATTTTTAACTATGACCATATTTACACAAAAATTAGGTAGAAACCTGCTCACATGCTAATTATTTCTCAAGTAAAAGGGCCAAAAATAGTATGTAAAAATAACTCATCAAATGCCCCCCAAACTTAAGCACTTGATCATCCTGAGCAAGTCATCTACCGTAATACACATAAGCAAAAGAAATAACAAAGAAAAACATAATACATTGAAAAGCTCGTAATGCCTCTAACTCATAACCTTCACATTTGTATCAAAATATTGCCACCAACAAATAGCTTATCCGATGCTTGGCCAAAGAAGATTCAAAGTTAATGCCACCATAATCATCACACACTTCCAGTTGATCATTCCCATCCTCTGTAGTCAAGTATATCCTTTCACTCTCGTGAGATGCACGCAACCCCCAAAAATTTAATTCTTTTTCAGCCACCCATTGTTTTTCATTTGGGTATTCTAAGGGCTTTATTTTTCACCTCACAATTAAGTTCAGTTAGGTTTTATCAATGAAAATACTAGCTTAGTTAGTGGAAATTCTCCCAGTTTTTGAGTGCCCCAACCTTCCCAACATCCACTAGGTAGTCAAATCCACTAAAAATCTACATCCTCGAGATTTAGAATTGTGGTCTTGCTCTTACTACCCATACCACTAAATAACCTTTTTTTTTCACTTCTCTTCTTTTTTTTTTTCTAAAAATTTTTTCTTCCTCACTTTCTCTCTATCATCTTGCTTCTTTGTTTTCTTCATTCTCCAAAGTCACTCACATCATATCTCTTTTGTGCAATCTATCTCTTTACTAGGCTTTCTAAATAATCTTTGTAGTGAGCTTTGGGTCTATGACTCCCAGTTCAGTTGACCCAGGGTACCAGGTTTAAAGAGACTCCTAAAGACTTAATTACTCGAGTCATACAGGCTTTGAAAAGTGGTAAAGACACATTGAAGGCTTTTTCTCCTTCTTTTGCATTTTTTCCCCTCAAGTTATCTATGCAAGAGTTTGATAGGGATGAGATCACTAACATTAGGTCATTGCCTAGCTTCTATTGGTGAGCCAAAAAGATACCACACAATTATTCAACATGTTCGGAATCCACAACAACCTTACTAGCATATCCAAGGTTCAACCCCCAAACTTAGATTTAGAAAGGATTTTGACAGGTAGGAAAAGTAAAAACTGGAATATGCTAATTCCTAACTCAATTCAACAATATTCTACTAAGCTAATGAACCAACCAAAAGTGATGATAATGGTGACTTATGTGCAGTATTAAACATGCCTTACACGGATAAGTAATTTTTTTTATAAATATTAGCACATGAAGCAATGCCTTATTACATATCATGAGAATCACAAGTGCAAAGATATAGCATTTAAACATTCAGGCAAAATTTCCAATGAAAAAGCAAGGTTGAAAACTTTTCAAAATTTTAGAATTTTTTTTTGAGGAATTCAATTAAACTTTTTTTCCAAAAGTTAAGAGCAACCTAAATATATGACTAAGGTAACTAGGAAAAATTAAAATAAAAATAAATGCGGTCATCAACATAATAGACACCTACTCCCAAACTTAAAAATTGACATTGCCCTCAATATAAGTTAAAGAAAAAGGAAGGATAATACCCGTTTAACATTCAAGAGCAATGTTGTACTTGTCCTATCACGTGTCATGAGAAGGTGGTTCAGGTGCCAGTGATTGAAGTAGATATGATAACATAGCCATCAAGTCCTTGTGCTCATATTTGAATTATTCCTCAACCATCTCTTGTAATCTAAAAACACTTTGAGAAATAAAACTTAATAGATTAAATTTTTTATGAAGAGTCATGTTTTCTCAAGTTAAAGATGCATAACAAGAGTTAATTGAGAGTTTAAGATGGAGAAGAGAAAGAAATATGCATAAAATATTGAGAGAACTAAGGGTTAGAGGGGCAAGGAGCTAGTAAAAAACCCTGACCATAAATTATCTAGGTTGTAGCATGCTTGCCACAATCTAGATACAGGCTACATGGAAGTAACCTCTTTGTGCTGGGGTCGCAACAAGCATGTTGTGACCTAGCAACAAGCTATTACATTTTTTTTTGAAATTCAATTCCTAAATTAAACAATCAATGTAACATTAAAATGTATGAAACTAAATGCTAATGCAAGAACATAATGAATAATGAATGCAAAACATAGGAATACTAAATCTAAATGTAATGCAGAGTAGTATAAACTAAAATATATGAAAATAAAACAATAAAAAGTAGGTAGAGAAAAATGGGTTACCTCTCATTAAGTGCTCGATTTATAGTCTAGAGCTTGACTTTTCCATGGTCACATAAGGTGGTTCCAACCAAATCTTGGAGAACTTGCATTGCTTACAATTACCCGCATTATACATGTTCTCCTTGACTCGAATGCTCTCCTTATAGCCTTCTTCAACCTCAATGGACTTCACCAATCCTTCATCTTGTGTCCCTTTATCCATTCTCAAGCAATCCTCCCATTTTGATGAGATCGGAAGAGGTATGGGATACATACTCAATTTCTCTTGATCGTTTTGTACCCTTGAGATTAACTCACCCACTTCAACATCAATTAAGGCCCGACTTGTTGCTAAGAGTGGTCGATCTAAAATTATGGGTAATTCTGGTCTTCTTCTATGTCCAACACAACAAAGTCAACTGGGAATATAAACTTTCCCACTTGGATGAGTATATCTTCAACTACACCTCGTGGATACTTGATGGTCTTCTTCTATGTCCAACACAACAAAGTCAACTGGGAATATAAACTTTCCCACTTGGATGAGTATATCTTCAACTACACCTCGTGGATACTTGATGGTCTTCTTCTATGTCCAACACAACAAAGTCAACTGGGAATATAAACTTTCCCACTTGGATGAGTATATCTTCAACTACACCTCGTGGATACTTGATGGTCTTCTTCTATGTCCAACACAACAAAGTCAACTGGGAATATAAACTTTCCCACTTGGATGAGTATATCTTCAACTACACCTCGTGGATACTTGATGGTCTTCTTCTATGTCCAACACAACAAAGTCAACTGGGAATATAAACTTTCCCACTTGGATGAGTATATCTTCAACTACACCTCGTGGATACTTGATGGTCTTCTTCTATGTCCAACACAACAAAGTCAACTGGGAATATAAACTTTCCCACTTGGATGAGTATATCTTCAACTACACCTCGTGGATACTTGATGGTCTTCTTCTATGTCCAACACAACAAAGTCAACTGGGAATATAAACTTTCCCACTTGGATGAGTATATCTTCAACTACACCTCGTGGATACTTGATGGTCTTCTTCTATGTCCAACACAACAAAGTCAACTGGGAATATAAACTTTCCCACTTGGATGAGTATATCTTCAACTACACCTCGTGGATACTTGATGGATCTATTAGTGAGCTGTAATGACATTGTTGTTCCTTTCACTTTTTCTAGTCCCAATTTCCTCTAGACAGATAAGGGCATTAGCTTAACGCTTGCACCCAAATCACATAAAGCATTATAGACATGAAATTTTTCAAAAGTGCAAGATATCTTAAAGCTCCCTGGATCTTTTAACTTCAGAGGTAATTTGTTAAGTATAATAGCACTGTACTCCTCAGTTAAAGCCACTGTCTTAAAGTCTACAAGTTTGCGCTTCTTAGACAACATCTCCTTCATGCATTTCAAGTTCAAGGACATTTGTGCTAATATTTCTGCAAAGAGAATGTTAATATGAAGTTTCTTAAACATGTCTAGAAATTGAGTGAACTTCTTATCCAATTTATGCTTTTGCAATTTTTGTAGGAATGGAATCGGAGAGACATAGGCCTTTATTGGAGTTTTTCCCTTTTATGAGTCTAAATCTTTTGCTCCACTTTTCTACTCTTCTATTGTAGAATCAGTATGCTCTTTCACCAATAATTTCTTCTAACTATCTTCAGTCACTGGGCATTTTGTTGATAGTTCTGGTAGTTGAACTACACTCTGAGTAGTTATGGCAGTTACGTTACTTGTTCTCTCGGATTTATCTCTTTGTCACTAGGCAAAGCTCCATAAGATCATTCTTGTGTCATCTTTGCTAATTGCCCCTCTTGTTTCTCCAATGTCTGAATTATCGCCCTAGTAATCTGATTTTTGGTCTCTGTTCTTTTCATAAAAGCCTTAGTCTCGCTATTTTGAACATATTGCCTAGTTTGTTTTGCTAGCTGTTCTACTGCATTCTCAAGAGATGATTTCTCTTCAGGTTTTTGAATGTGTTGTTGTGGCAACTGTGTGGCTTATTTGCTTGATTTCTTCCCTATGAGAAATTTGGATGATTTCTCCATCTTGGATTATATGTGGTCGAATACGGATTCTGTAGTCGCCTCTGTTGATTTTGAACATAACTTACATCTTCAACTCCACCCGTATGAGCCAAGGGACAATCAGTAACAAGGTGATTGGTACCACAATTTTCACAAGATGCATTTTTTTGGTTGCACATACTTTACCTGATGACCAGTAGCTATCTCCTCAAGTTTCTTATTCATGGCCGTTATCTGTGCTGCCAATATTGAGTACTCATCACTCTTACGAACAATGACTGGTCTAGAAAATCCTTAATATGAGCATGGGGATCTTCATTCGCTAGGCCATTGAAGGAACAAGATTCCTTATCATAGTTACCAAGTTAGGCCTTAACTAGAAATTTTGCCTCCTATAAGCCGGTAGAGCAACAGTTGATTGACTTATGGGATACGGTAGTACCATAAGTTCACAGAAAGGGCGATCATTATCGTCAATAATAGCTGGAGGTTGAGGTTGTAGTGGAATATTATCTCCCAGTGCTGGGAGTCTGCCATCCCTTCCATCTATCACATCTTGTTGACCATTCACTGATGATTTTTTAAAAAAAGTTTTCTTCCTTTTTTCCTTGAGTCTTTTGTGAAATGCATGTTCTGGTTCCAGATTAGGAAGTACTAAACCCGAAGAGGAACGTGTCATACACCAACAACAAGTGCCTGAGAAAAAAATAAAAACAATTCAACTAGTAATAAAATTAACAAAATGAAGTAAATAAATAAAAACTTTCCCCAGCAATAACGCCAAAAACTTGATAGGGAAAATCACAAGCGCAGGATGCCGTTCAAGTAATATAGGACTAGAAGAGTTCCAAGTATCGATCCCACAGGGAAAACTATCACCTACTTCACTTAAGGTAATTTCAAACGAATTGAACAAAGAAATTAAAAAGTGTTTAGAAGAATAAAGGCATTAAACTAAAACATAAATTGAAATTATTTTCTACTTAATAGTAAGATGCAACTAAAGTTAACAAACTAGAGAATAATTGAACAAAGGCATTAAGACTCACGAATCCACAATAGACAAGCGTTTCAATTATACAATCCCACTTATGACAAATTACCATCACGTACTTACAATCAGTTTCACAAATTCAATTTATAACCTCTTTTGAGCAAAATCAAATCTACCAAACTAAGTAAGCCCACTATATCTCTATGCGAATTTCAACCTAACCGAGTGCATTAAATAACAAGAAACCATTTTTGTGATTGCATATATCATAAAAGTATATCTCTATCTTCTATACAATTCGTGTTTCCTACTAAAGTACTAAATTGGTAACTTACCTCTCAGTTTCCTCACGAGTTCATAAAAGGGCAAATAAAGATCACAATACGAAATAAGCACGCAACAATAATTAGAGTCATGAATGAAATGAACAAAATCAAAACATGTCTATCGCTTCATCAATTGTCTCAACAAGAAAAGTTAGTTAAACATAGTAAAGAAAGTCATGGCACAAGAATTCATAGGGGTCAAATGCATGACCGGATCCTTGAAAGGAAAAGATTAAGAAATATGGAAGAACACGCTTGCACCAAGCAAGAATTCTCTTCTTTGATTCTTCTCAAGAGTCCTAGCTTCAATTTCCAAGCCCCTTTGCTTCCTGAGCCTTCAAGATTGATCTCCTAGCGTGAGCTGTATTTACCTAAGATGGATTTTCGTTCTCCCTTATAATCTCTCACGCCTCCACTCTCTTTAGGGAAAAGGGGCCCAAAATATGGAAAGAAGGCCCATTCTCGGGTAGACAGAGTAGAGGTTGTAGAATGCATTGTACAGGATCACTACAAAGCTACATCAATTCATCTTTCTTGTACGCAGGCTGTAGCAATCATTTTATAACCCGATCAAACATTCTGATATAAATTTTACTGTCTTGATCCAATGCTTCTGTTGATATCAAATTTAGCCTTTGACTCAACAAACCAGATTTGTATTTGCGGGAAATTTGTATTCGAATTGGTTTGTGTAGTTAATGTGTAAAGGCAAGGAATGTTTGCAATAAATGGAAGAGAGTAAATGTGCCAAATACAAGAAGAATGAGATTTTATTTGGGTCTCCCCTTTTTCGGCTTCATTTCCTGTATTTATAATACCCCCTTTGCCAGTTGCATAGGGTGATAATTACATGCATTTAATACAGGGCCCACATGAATGACCTATGCATTATTCTAGCTAGGATTTGACCTCTACTTTTCAACTAATGACTACTTAAGTCATGTGTGGGACCGGTGACAATCACCTTGCATTCAATGCTAAAGTCCCATCAGTCGTAAGTGATAATGTCCCTCACGTGGGTTCCCCAGTGGGTGCTTAGCTGCCATGCTCGTTAGGTCGCAGCATTGGTTGGAACACTATGAGCTCGTTAGTGTAGTGCCCGAATGTCCTGAACCGCAAGAACATAGGAATGGAGATTTGCCTTAGAGGTCGCTAAAACGGGCTCTTTAGGTCTTTTGGTCTTTTGGTCATTAAGTCGTTAAATTGGATGAACCTCTCAGAGCCGGCTTCCAAGGCCTTACAATCGTTGACCATTGTTCACTTTTGGCCCTTTGCGACCTGATGCCTACAAAATGCCCCCTTAAGGTCACTATTTCTGACCTTCAGAGTTAGCGGTCTTGACGTTTCGCTAATAATTCTCTTCAAACTTTTTGCTGCTAGAAATTAGATTCTTTGAATTTTGAAATGGTTGAAATGGCGCATTTAGCCACGTGTTACTCTTATGGTGGGATGGCGTGTCTCAGAGACTTTAAGGTAGTAATCATTAATTTGATTGTTGCCCTTTAGTTTTCCAAAGCATCACGTGGCCGTCACACCATACCCAACCTTATTTATACTCTTCCCTTCGCCTCTTTTTTTACCCTGCATTTCCTATTCACTTTGCAGAAAGGCTTTTATCTTCAAGGGATTCTCACTTTCTAAGGTAATTCTTCTTTGTAATTGTTGGGATTTCTTTGGGTAGCCTTAGGTTAGCGAAATGATGAATGGAGAAGTGGAGGTCTCTCGAGCGAGCGCTGGCCAGGCTGGTAAAAAGGCAGAGGAATCAAAAGTCCCAATTGAGTTGTAGAAGAGAGAGGACGAGGAAGAGGAGGAGGAAGCGGAGGCAAACTCTGCGGGCGTCCTCCGGCAGCAGCGGTGTTGGAGAAGGGCCTGCCGTGGTCAGCCAAGGACATTCCCTCATAGGTGAAGGAAGGCAATTTACGCATCATTCATTATGAAGAGGAGAGGGCCCATAATCCTCCGAGGGGGTGCGTGGCTGCAAATACAAAGAGATTCAGACTGGGTTCAAGGCCCCTCTTCCCAGGCCTGTGACCCTATTATTGCAGTTCTGGGGGGTTGCCCCCTCGTAGATTCCACCAATGGGGTGGAAGACCATAATAGGGGTCTTCGCCTTGTGGCAGCGCAAGAGCTGGAGATTTCTCAGCCCTGAGGATTTTGAATCCTATTACTTGTTGAAATCCTCTCCCTCTAGAGGGAAATGATGGTTCTATGTGGCCGCTCACCCAAAATCGAGAGCCTAACACCTCTGGGGCAATCTGGTAAAGTACAAGACTCAGTCCCAGAATGGAAGGAGAGCTAGTTCTGGGTAGGAGGTAACTAGAGGACCCCGCCGGCCCTAAACCACGAGGATACAAATGTGGCAACTAGCTATGCAAACGCTCGTAAGTAACTACCTAGCGAACTCTTTTCCGAGTTGACAAGCTAATACTGATTTTTCTCCTTTTTGTTTCAGGAATCGATAGACCGCAGTTGATATCTTCAAATTTCAAGGAACGAGCTCAAGAGGTCACTGGGTTGGAAGCTCAAGCTTGATCGCCATGTCAAAGACCTGACAAAGGAGGATACCCTAATTGAAGTTGGTCATTTAGCACTGAGGTTGGAACGTAGTGACCATAGTCCCAGCCACAGTAAGTTACAAATGTGCTATGGATCTATTTGTGTCCGTATGGTGACCTGACACATACTTTTTTCTTTTTCAAGGCCAGGGAAACTGCTAAGAAAAAACTCAAGAGATGAGGTCTGCTGAAGAAGTTACCACTGCTTTGGAGAAGAAAGAGCAGCAGAAGAGACTTTGTGAGAAGGTCATAGGCAAACGGGTCGTGAAAGTGGCCGACCTTACGGTTGCTGACTCCTCTGCCAAGTGACAGTGGGCTGCTTCCTCGCCCACTCCCCTTGGCTCCTCCCCTACCTTGCTGTCCCCGGTTACAATGTCAGGCGGGGAGGGAGCCCCGATTCAGGAGAAAGGGGTTTTGGATCTGCTGATGGACGACCTGTTCCTCCATGTTCAACCAAAACGCCAGACCATGCTGGAAAAAAATGATAGATAAGAGGCCTAAGGCTCTGCTTAGCTTCAACCTCTCGAAGAGGCCACTCGAGACCTTTCTGGAAGGGCTACCTGGGAATCTTGGTGATGCCATGAGCGACGTGGCCAAGAGCTGGTCGAAAAAGTGGGAGAAGTATATGAGCTCTATGTCACTTACCGAGATCCTCTAAACAAGCACATCTATATGAGGTCGTTCGGCTGCCTTGGACCAGCATACGAAAGCTCGTGTTCGTAGGGTAATCCTGGACATGAAGAAATTGACCAAAGAGATGGACTTAGCCGCGAAGGCGAAAGAGGAGGCTGAGCTAGCGCTAAAGGAAAAGGAGCAAGATCTGGCTGTTTCCAAGGATGAGGTTGCCTTGCTGAGAAATGACCTTGAAGCCTCTAGGAAAAAGATTGAGGAGCTGGAGAGCACATTAGCGACCGAAAGGTCAAATCATAAGCAAGCTTTGAGGAAGGCTGAGAACAGGGCCGTGTTCGAGGAGCTGATTGGGTACAAAGAGGCAGTAGCCAAGTACAAGAGCTCAGAGGAGTACAAGCAAGCTAACATCTGGCTGTATTACGAGACGGCCAAAGGTGTTCTTGAAGAGTCATTAAGGCCCAGCCTGAGTACAACTCAAGTACAGGTGGCCAAGCTCAAGTACAACTGCGGCTACGAGAGCTCGAATGATGAGGATGCCGAGGGTGGGGCTCCTATTGGTGAAGAGATCGAGGTCCCTGCTCTAGAAGACCAGACCTGAAGCTTCACCTTCTTTTATTTTTGAGATCTCCATGTACTCATGAGATGAAAAATTTTTTTTGTACAACTGTTTGTTCGTTTAAATTGATCTGGCCTACAATGTACAATTCCTTTGGGCAAATCCACAAACCAAAGTGCTAGGACGCATAACTAGAAGCTCGTTCTGGTTTGGGTCATGTACAATGGATTCGAGTGAGCATTTTTTTTCCAAGTGTGAAGAAGCTTGTTCTAGCTTCAGTCGCCTAACCTATTATTGCAAGTATTAGGTTGCTAGTCGAGGGCTTGCCCCGACTTTGATCGCGTAATTGTTAGGATGTGAGGTTGTTGACTGAGAGCTTATTTTAGTTGTTTCTCATGCCGATAAGTCAAATCTAGTTTAGACAAGTGTCAGACGTGTGCTCTTCCGATCTTGTTCCTGCCTTGGTCACTTTAACCTTTAACGTGGGCGTGATGCTTTAAACAAACTAAATAGATACACGCGAATTATTTAGCGTGGAAATCCATGGGCCTGTGAAATGCGATTTTAATTTACTGAGTATGGCCTATCAGTTTAGGGTGCAAGGTTTTTCAGAGTCGATATCCGGCTATTGGTAGTATTTCTTCAGGTGTTCTGTGTTCCAAGGGTCCATCAACTCATTCCCTTGCATATCTTCAAGCTCGTAAGCCCTATTTAGCAAAATTTGCTTGACTCGGTAGGGACCTTCCCCACTGGGCCCCTAGGTTCCTGAGGCCGGTTCTTTAGTGGAGAGGAACACTTTGCGCAAGACTAGGTCTTCAACTTCGAAGTGGCGTACTTTAACCTTGGTGTTGTAAAACCTGGCACACTTCTGTTTATATGCTGAGATCGGATTTCAGCCAACTCTTTTTTTCGGCAATGAGGTCGTGCTCGTTGGCAAGGCATTTGTCATTCTCCATTTTATTGAAATGTGCTACCCTGGAGGAAAGGACATCTAACTCGATGGGGACTTTTGCTTCAATTCTGTATGTGAGAGAAAAAGGCATTTCACCAGTCGAAGTTCGGCATATCGTTCGATAGGACAACAAAACCGTGGGCAGCTCTTCGTCCCAGCTTCCCTTTAGGGCCTCCAACCCTTTTTTAATGTCTGTTTGACAATTTATTGGCCGCTCAGCTTGTCCGCTAGCTTGCGGGTGATGTGGGGTGGAGTAGAAATTCTTTATACCTAATTCTTCAGAAAACATTTTGAATTCTTTAGTGTCATTTCTTGTCACTTCAAGGATTATTTAAAATATGTTGTAGAATAGATAAACCTTGGTTTATCTAGTTAATTGTAGGTTTATCTGGATCCACCTTGCTTGATTGGAGTGTCGGCAATTAAAAAGTCAAAGACTCCATTCACTTTCCTACTATATTCACCTCTCCTGCCCTATCTTTTAGATGGACTTAGGACTTGATTTCTACTTCCTGCAATATAGCGTCAAGGTAAACTGACTAACTGAGTCTCTCTCTCTCTCTCTCGTTGACTTTCTTATTTTATTCATTTATTCCCTTTAAAGTGTTGTTTGCTTCGCCAGTATATTCTACTCTATGTGTTGAATTTAATAACTATAATTCTGGTCCTGATAAACCTTTTGATTGATCAATAATGACAATATTGGAA
>CAVNYN010255331.1:0-14906 GCA_963692815.1 Nyctanthes arbor-tristis | reverse complement strand
GTTCAAAAGTGGAAACCTTTTCAAATTTTCTTTGCCACTCAAAAGTTGTTTCTCCTTCAATGTTTTGCCTCATTGAACTGAATTTCTTCACTGTTCAGTGTTCCTCATGGTCTCTTCCCAAGGTTGCTTCTCAGTAGGACTACTTGCTTCTGCCAAAGAGACTGTAGTTTAACTCACAACCAATTTATTCTCAGTCATCTCTATCAATAACACGTGGAGTGTTGGTTGAAATTTCACAAGTATAAGGAATTCTAGTTCGTAAGTCATAGTCCTTACAACTTCTTGCAACTCATCCACTTCTAAGATAGTATCAATAGAAACCCCATAGCCTGTGGAGTATACTTCAGATATTCGAAAGGTTTTTAGCTCTTCCTTGCCTATATGAGAGCAAAAAATTGCATCTGAATCTGAACTGAAAAATTGTTATCGTGTGCTCTTCCGATCTCAGAAATTGCTCTTATCTAAATTCTTATTATTTGAACCAATCTTCCCTGGGCAGTGATGAGAAACAGACACGTCTTTATTCTTTCTAGAACTAA
Organism: Nyctanthes arbor-tristis; assembly: GCA_963692815.1. NCBI lineage: Eukaryota > Viridiplantae > Streptophyta > Magnoliopsida > Lamiales > Oleaceae > Nyctanthes > Nyctanthes arbor-tristis. The sequence continues at coordinate 14,367 of CAVNYN010255331.1, read as the reverse complement.
TAAGACCTAAATTTGAGTGCACTTGGTTCTTATTTATATCCACTTTTTGGATTGCCTTACCAATGTCCAAGTGCAGTCTATTCACCCCCAAATTATTTCCCAAAAATTTTTTCATTGTCTTTTTCTCTAATGCCGAAGACCTGTGAAAATGAAGGACATGTTTCCCCATATAAATTTTCTTAAGTAACGAGGACTTTAGTTTATTGGGATTCTGTCCTTTAATCAAAGAGATCGGAAGAGCGTCGTGTTTCTTATCTTTCTTCATTAGTCCATGAAGGACAGGTTTCCCCATATAAATTTTCTTAAGTAACGAGGACGTTAGTTTATTGGGGTTCTATCCTTTAATCAAAGTTGTTTCCTGTTTCTTATCTTTCTTCATTAGTCCAATCTCATTACTCACCTCTTCACCTATGCATTCGACACATATTCAAGAGGAAAACATCCCCTAATCCACATTTGAATGGTTGTAAATGAAGGAATGTAGCCAGATCTCTGCCCACTCGGCTAGGTTTCCTTTAGCAATGTTAAATTTCTGTTCATCAGGGATTTGATGGGCCACAAAAATTTCTTAATTTTTTCTAGCCACGTCTTAGGATCATCCCTTCCATTAAAATATGGTAAATTAAATTATGGAAGCCTTCTTCATTTTATTATTAGCAGTTCCTTCCCTAGTACAGTGAGTAGCAACTTCTCCCGCCATCATGTTCTTAGATTCACCCCTGCTCCATTTAATATGTGCTGCTAAGAATGTTTCAGTTTCAATTTTGGCTACTATCCCTCCTATTATCTTTTTAACCTCAATTATGGACTCCTCAATGGATCGTTGCTTTAAACCATTAGCTTCTGCCATTTGCCTAACCTCTAATAATTTTAATCCACAACTTCCTTTCATTCTTTCCATTTTTCCTCTGATTTAGCCTATTTGGCATCTATTTTCTCACTAAAAATGAGCATATCATGTTCATATTTCTTCATAAGTTGTTTAACTGTATGATTTTGAGTCATTTTCGCACCCGGATCTCGGTCCGTTCTGATACCATTTGTTATGAATCAGCTCTTCAACAAAAACACAACCAAAATTCCAAACACCAAAACACGAGAAATCAATTGAAAAACAAATATTCCCAACTATAATCAAGTAAACTCAATGGCAAAGTCAGAAATAACGTGGGAATATAAATCTGAGAAGGAAATCCACAAACCAACAAATTCAACCAGCAATAACATTCATACAGTCACGATCAACAACTGAATTAAGCTAATAATCAAACAAACTAATTCAGGAGTTCACACATAATTCTCGACATTGCAACTTATGTTGCATTACCCAGCCATACATTGCATCTATGGACTGAAATTTTATAGAAAGTGAGACTTAGATGATAACAGAAGAAGAAGAATTGAGGGACGAGGAGCAGAAATTAGATTTGAGATGAGAAAGAGAAGAAGAAATTAGATTTGAGGGGAGGAAGAAAAGAACTTGAGGAGAGAATGATGGTCTGATTCAGATATTTTCCCAATCTGCCTCTTTTTTGTCTCTTAATGTGTTTATATAGTGGATAATAAGAAGTGTGTTTGACAATTAACAAAAGTGTAAAATACAAAATGACACTTTCCACCCCTCTCATGACATCTCTCCCCCTTGAATGAACCTTGTCACCAAGGTTCAAAAGTGGAAACCTTTTCAAATTTTCTTGTACCAATTCAAAAGTTGTTTCTTATATAATGCTTTCCCTCATCGATCTGAATTTCTTCACTTTTCAAGGTTCCTCTTGGTCTCTTCCCTAGGTTGCTTCCCAATTGGATTACTTGCTTCTGCTAAAGAGTCTTCAGTTTCACTCACAACTAATTTATTCTCAGTCATCTCTATCAACAACACGTGGACTGTTGGCTGAAATTTTGCAGGTATAAGGAATGGTAGTTTGTAAGTCATTGTCCTCACGACTTCTAAGATAGTATCCATAGTAACCTCATAGCCTGTGGAGTATATACTTGGGAAATTCTAAAGGTTTTCAGCTCTTCCTTACCTATGTAAGAGAAAACAATTGCATCTGAATCTGAACCGAAAAATTGTTGTTTGGCACCTCAGAAATTGCCTTGATCTCCTATTATTTGAACCAATCTTCTCTGGGCGGTGATGAGAAAAAGACATGTCTTCATTCTTTCTGGAAACAATAAGACCTAAATTTGAGTACATTTGGTTCTTATTTATATCCACTTTTTGGATTTCCTTGCCAATGTCCAAGTGCAATCCGTTCACTCTTAGGTTATTTCCTAAAAAAATTTTCATTGTTGTCTTCTCTAATGTCGAAGCCCTGTGAAAACGAAGGACAGGTTTCCCCATATAAATTTTCTTAAGTAATGAGGACTTCAGTTCATTGGGATTCTGTCCATTAATCAAAGTCGTTTCATGTTTCTTCTCTTTCTTCATTAGTCCAATCTCATTACTCACATCTTCACCTATGCATTTGGCAAACCTTTTGCATATTTGAGAGGAAAACATCTCCCAATCCACATTTGAATGGTTGTAAATGAAGGAACAAAACCAAATCTCCACGCACTCTACTAGGTTTCCTTTAGTAATGTTCAATTTCTGTTCATCAGGGATTTGATGGGCCTCAAAAATTTCTTCAATTTTTTCTCGCCACGTCTTAGGTTCATCCCTTCCATTAAAATGTGGTAAATCAAATTGTGGAAGCCTTCTTCATTCTATTATCAGCAGTTCCTTCCCTAGCACAGTGAGTAGCAACTACTCCCGCCATCCTATTCTTAGATTCACCCCTGCTCTCTTGAATATGTGCTGTTAAGAATGTTTCAGTTTCAATTTTGACTTCTATTTCTCCTATCATCTTCTTAACCTCAATTATAGACTCCTAAATGGTTGTTTCCATAAACTATTAGCTTCGGCCATTTGCCTAGTCTCTAGAAAATTTTGTTTTGCAACTTCTTTAATTCTTCCTATTTTTCCTCTGATTTAGACAGTTCAGCATTTGGTTTCCCGTTAATAGTGTGCATATCCTGTTCATATTTCTTCATAAGATCTTTAACTATATGAGTTCAAGTCATTTTCGCACCCAGATCTCAGTCTATTTTGATACCATTTGTCATGAATCAGCTTGTCAACAACAACACAACCAAAATTCCAAACACCAAAACATGAGAAATCAATTGAAAAACAAATATTCCCAACTATAATCTAGTAAACTCAATGGCAAAGTCGGATATAACGTGTGAATATAAATCTAAGAAGGAAATCAACAAACCAACAAATTCAACCAGCAATAACATTCATACAGTCACAATTAACAACTGAATTAAGCTAATAATCAAACAAACTAATTCAACAGTTCACACATAATTCTCGACATTGCAACTTATATTGCATTACCCAGACATGCATTGCACCTAAGAATAAAATTTCATAGAAAGTGAGACAGATGAGAACAGAAGAAGAAGAAGAATTAAGGGACGAGGAGCAGAAAATAGATTTGAGAGGAGGAAGAGAAGATTAGATTTGAGACGAGGAAGAGCAGAACTTGAGGAGAGAATGAGGGATCGGATTCTGATATTTTTCCAATCTTCCTCTTTTCTATCTCTTAATGTGTTTATATAGTGGATAATAAGAAGTGTGTTTGACAATTAACAAAAAGTGCTAAACACAAAATGACACTTTCCTCCTCTATCATGACATCTCTCCCCCTTAAATGAACCTTGTCACCAAGGTTCAATAGTGGAAAACCTTTTCAAATTTTCTTATGCCCGTTCAAAAGTTGGTTTTTTCTTTAATGGATCAGAATTTCTTCACTCTTTAGTGTTCCTCCTGGTCTCTTCCCTAGATTGCTTCTCAGTTGGACTACTTGCTTGTGCTAAAGAGACTTTAGTTTCACTTAAAACTGAATTATTCAGATCGGAAGAGCATTCTTTCCGGAACGAACAGTAACTAAATTAGAGTACACTTGGTTTTTATTTACATCCACTTTTTGGATTGCCTTGCCAATGTCCAAATGTAATCCATTCACCCCTAGGTTATTTCAAAAAAAAATTTTTCATCGTCGTCTTCTCTAATGTTGAAGACCTGCAAAAAGGATGGCCAGGTTTCCCCATATAAATTTTCTTAAGTAACGAGGACTCCAGTTCATTGGGATTCTCTCCTCTAATCAAAGTAGTTTCATGTTTCTTCTCTTTCTTCATTATTCCGATCTCATGACCCACCACTTCACCTATATATTTGGTAAAAATTAGATTTGAGATGGGAAAGCAAAGAAGAAATTAGATTTGAGGCAAGGAAGAGAAGAACTTGAGAAGAGAATGAGGGGTCTGATTCTGATATTTTTCCAATCTGCCTCTTTTATGCCTCTTAATGTGTTTATATAGTGGATAATAAGGAGTGTGTTTGGCAATTAACAAAAGTGCTAAATACAAAATGACACTTTCCACCCCATCTCATGACATCTCTCCCCCTTATATGAACCTTGTCACCAAAGTCCAAAAGTGGAAGCCTTTCAAAATTTTCTTCTACCCGGAACTAAATTAGAGTACACTGGGTTCTTATTTACATCTACTTTTTGGAATGCTTTGCTAATGTCCAAGTGCAATCCATTTACCCCCAGGTTATTCCCCAAAAAGTTTTTCATAGTCGTCTTCCCTAATGTCGAAGACTTGTGAAGAGGAAGGCCAGGTTTCCTAATATAAATTTTCTCAAGTAATGAGGACTCCAATTCATTGGGATTCTGTCCTGTAATCAAAGTTGTTTCTTGTTTTTTCTCTTTCTTCATTAGTCAGATCTCATTACTCACCTCTTCACCTATGTATTCGGCAAACCTTTTGCGTATTCGAGAGGGAAACATCTCCCAATCGACATCGAATTGTTGTAAATGAAGAAATGAAACCAGATTTCCGCCCACTCAGTTAGGTTTCCTTTAGCAATGTTCAATTTCTGTTGATCAGGGATTTGATGGGAGTGAAAAATTTCTTCAATTTTTTCTAGCCACCTCTTAGGATCTTCCCTTCCATTAAAATGTGGTAAATCACATTTTAGAAGCTTCTTCATTCAATTAGCAGCAGTTTCTTCCCTAGCACAGCGAGTAGCAATTTCTCTCGCCATCTTTTTCCTAGAGTCACCTCTGCTCCCTTGAATATGTGCTGCTAATAATGTTTCAGTTTCAATTTCGGCTATTATCACTCCTATCATCTTCTTCACCTCAATTATGGACTCCTCAATGGATCGTTACCTTAAACCATTGGGTTTTGCCATTTGCCTAACCTCTAGATAATGTTGTTTCACAACTTCTTTTAATTCTTCCCATTTTTCCTCTGATTTAGCCAATTTGGCATCTATTTTCTTACTAACAATGTGCATATCATGTTCATATTTCTTAATAAGCTCTTTAACTGTGAGATTTCGAGTCATTTTTACACCCAGATCTCAGTCCATTCTGATACCATTCGTCATGAATCAACTCTTCAACAACAACACAACCAAAATTCCAAACACTGAAATACTAAAAATCTATTGAAAAACAAACATTTCCAACTATAATCGAGTAAACTCAATGGCAAATCAGGATATAACATGTGAAGATAAATTTGAGAAGGAAATCCACCAGCCAACAAACTCAACCACTACTAACATTCGCACAGTAACCACCTACAACTGTATTAAGTTAATAATCAAACAAACTAATTCAGTAGTTCAAACACAGTTCTCGACATAGCAACTTATATTGTATTACCCAGCTATACATTGCACCTATTGACTAATATTACATAGAAAGTGAGACTTAGATGAGAACAAAAGAATAAGAATTGAGGGCCGAGGAGCAGAAATTAGATTTGAGATGAGGAAGAGAAGAAACTGGGGAGAGAACGAGGAGTCCGATTCTGATATTTTTCCAATCTGCCTCTTTTCTGTCTCTTAATGGTGTTATATAGTGGATAATAAGAAGTTTGTTTGGCAATTAACAAAAATGCTAAATACAAAGCGAGACTTTCTACCACTCTCATGACATCTCTCCCTCTAAAATGAACCTTGTTCCCAAGGTTCAAAAGGGAAAACCTTTCCAAATTTTCTTCTGCCCGTTCAAAAGTTGTTTCTTCTTCAATGTTTTCTCCTCATCGATCTGAATTTCTTCACTTTTCAGTGTTCCTCCTAGTCTTTTCACTAGGTTGCTTCTCAGTTGGTCCATTTGCTTCAACTAAAGAGACTTCAGTGCAACCAATTTATTCCCAGTCATCTCTATCATTAACACATGGACTGTTGGCTGAAATAGAGCCAGTATAAGGAATGCTTGTTTGTAAGTCACTGTCCCTACTACTTCTTGCACCTCATCAACTTCTAAGATAGTATCAACAACAACCCCATAGCCTATGAAGTATACTTGGGAAATTCTAATGGTTTTCAACTCCTCCCTGCCTATCTGAGAGCAAACAATTAAATCTGAATCTGAACTAAGAAACAGTTGTTTGGCATCGCAAAAATTGCTCTTATCTAAATTCTCATTATTAGAACCAATGTTCTCTAGGCATTTATGAGAATAGACACGTCTTCATTCTTTCTGGAACCAACAGGGAACTAAATTGGAGTATACTTTGTTATTATTTACATCCAATTTTTGGATTGCCTTGACAGTGTCCAAGTTCAACCCATTCACTCCCAAGTCACTTCGCAAAAATTTTTCATTTTCGTCTACTCTAATGTTGAAGACCTGTGAAGACGAATGCCATGTTTCCCCATATAAATTTTCTTAAGTAACAAGGACTCCAGTTCATTCAGTTTATGTCCTATAATCAAAGTTGTTTCATGTTTCTTCTCTTTCTTCATTAGTCTGATCCTATTGCTCACCTCTTCACCTATGTATTCATCAAACCTTTGGCATATTCAAGAGGAAAACACCTTCCAATCCACATTTGAATGGTCATAAGTGAAGGAACGAAACCAGATCTCCGCCCACTATGTTAGGTTTCCTTTAGCAATGTTCAATTTCTATTCATCAGGGATTTGATGGGCTTGAAAAATTTCTTCAATTTTTTTAGCAACGTCTTACGATCTTTCCTTCCATTAAAATGTGGTAAATCAAATTCTAGAAGCTTCTTCATTCTATTACCAGTAGTTCTTTCCTTAGCACAGTTAGTAGCAACTTCTCCCGCCATCCTATTCTTAGATTTATCCCTGCTCCCTTAAATATGTGCTGCTAAGAATGTTTCAGTTTCAATTTTGGCTACTATCACTCCTATCATCTTCTTAACTCCAATTTAGGACTCATCAATGGATCGTTGCCTTAAACCATCAGCTTCTGCCATTTGCCTAACTTCTAGATAATTTTGTTTCACAATATCCTTTAATTCTTCCCATTTTCCCTTAATTTAGCCAGTTTGGCATCTATTTTCTCACTAACAGTGTGCATATCATGTTCATATTTCTTCATAAACTCTTGAACTCTATGAATTTGAGTCATTTCGATACCCAGATCTCGGTCTATGCTGATACCATTTGTTATGAATCAGCTATTCAACAACAACACAACCAAAATTCCAAACACCAAAACACAAGAAATCAATTGAAAAACAAATATTCCCAACTATAATCGAGTAAACTCAATGGCAAAGAAGGATATAACATGTGAAGATAAATTTGAGAAGGAAATCCACAAACTAACAAATTCAACTAGCACAAACATTCACACAATCACCACAAACAACTGAATTAAGCTAATAATCAAACAAGTTAATTCAGCAGATCGGAAGAGATTTCTCAACATAGCAACTTATATTACATTACCCAGCTACACATTGCATCTATTGACTAAAATTACATAGAAAGTGAGACTTAGATGAGAACAGAAGAAGAATTGAGGGACGAAGAGCAAAAATTAGATTTGAAATGAGAAGAGAAGAAGAAATTAGATTTGAAATGAGGATGAGAAGAACCTGAGGAGAAAATGATGGGTTCGATTTTGATATTTTTCCAATATGCCTTTTTTCTATCTCTTAATGTGTTTATATAGTGGATAATAAGAAGTTTTCTTTGCAATTAACAAAAGTACTAAATACAAAATGACACTTTCCACCCCTCTCATGACATCTCTCCCCCATAAATGAACCTTGACCCCAAGGTTCAAAAGTGGAAACGTTTTCAAATTTTCTTCTACCTATACAAAAGTTGTTTCTTCTTCAATGTTTTCCCTCATCGATTTGAATTTGTTCACTTTTCAGCGTTCCTCTTGGTCTCTTTCCTAGGTTGTTTCTCAGTTGGACTACTTGCTTTTGCTAAAGAGACTTCAATTTCACTCACAACTAATATATTCTCATTCAACTCTATCAATAACACATGGACTGTTGGCTCAAATTTCGTTGGTATAAGGAATGCTAGTTTGTAAGTCATTGTCCTCGCACTTCACCCACTTCTAGGATAGTATCAACAGCAACCTCATAGCATTTCTAGTATACTTGGGAAATTCTAAAGGTTTTCAGCTCCTCATTGCCTATATAAGAGCAAACAATTGCATTTAAATACAAACTGAGAAACTATTGGTGGGCATCACAGAAATTACACTGGTCAAAATTCCCATTATTAGAACCAATCTTCCCTACATAGTGATGAGAAACAGACACGTCTTCATTCTTTCTGGAACCAACATGAACTAAATTTGAGTACATCTGGTTCTTATTTACATCTACTTTTTGGATTGACTTGCCAATGTTGAAGTGCAAACCATTCACCCTTAGGTTATTTCCCAAAATTTTTTTTAATTTCTTCTTCTCTATTGTCGAAGACCTGCGAAGATGAAAGCCAGGTTTCCCCATATAAATTTTCTTAAGTAACGAGGACTCCAGTTCATTGAGATTCTATCCGGTAATCAAAGTTGTGACCTGTTTCTTCTCTTTTTTCATTAGTCCAATCTCATTATTCACCTCTTCACCTATGTATTCAGCAAACCTTTGGCATATTTGAGACAAAAACATCTCCCAATCCACATTTGAATGGTCATAAGTGAAGGAACGAAACCAGATCTCCGCTCACTCTGTTAGGTTTCCTTTAGCAATGTTCAATTTCTGCTCATCAAGGATTTGATGGGCCTGAAAAATTTCTTCAATTTTTTTCAGCCATGTCTTAGGTTCTTCCCTTCCATTAAAATGTGCTAAATCAAATTCTGGAAGCTTCTTCATTCTATTACCAGCAGTTCCTTCCCTAGCACAATCAGTGGCAACTTCTCCCGCCATCCTATTATGAGATTCACCCCTGCTCCCTTGAATATGTGCTGCTAAGAATATTTTAGTTTCAAATTTGGCAACTATCGCTCCTATCATCTTCTTAGCCTCAATTATGGACTCCTCAATGGATCGTTGCCTTAAACCATTAGCTTCTGCCATTTGCCTAACCTCTAAATAATTTTGTTTCACAACATCCCTTAAATCTTCCCATTTTTCCTCTGATTTATCTAGTTTGGCATCTATTTTCTCACTAACAGGGTGCATATCATGTTCATATTTCTTCATAAACTCTTTAACTATATGATTTTGAGTCATTTCCACAGCCAGATCTCGGTCTGTTCTGATACCATTTGTCATGAATCAGCTCTTTAACAACAACACAACCAAAATTCCAAACACCCTAACACCAGCAATCAATTGAAAAAAAATATTCCCAACTATAATTAATTAAACTCAATGGCAAAGTAGGATATAACATGTGAATATAAGTCTAAGAACAAAATCCACAAACCAACAAATTCTACTAGCACTAACATTCACACAGTCACCATTGACAACTGAATTAAGCTAATAATCAAACAAACTTAACTCAATAGTTCAAACATAATTCATGACATAGCAAGTTATATTGCATTACCCAGCTATACATTGCATCTATTGACTGAAATTACATAGAAAGGGAGACTTAGATGAGAATAAAAGAAGAAGAAGAATTGAGGGACGATGAGCAGAAATTAGATTTGAGATGAGGAAGAGAAGAACCTGAGGAGAGAATGATGGGTCCGATTCTGATATTTTTCTAATATGCGTCTTTTCTGTCTCCTAACGTGTTTATATAGTGGATAATAAAAAGTATGTTTGGAAATTAACAAAAGTGCTAAAAAAATTACACTTTCCACTCTCTCATGACATCTCTCCCCATGAAATGAACCTTGTTACCAAGGTTCAAAAGGGGAAACCTTTTCAAATTTTCTTCTGCTCGTTCAAAAGTTGTTTCTTCTTCAATGTTTTTCCTTATTTATCTTAATTTCTTCACTTTTCAGCGTTCCACTAGGTCTCTTTCCTAAGTTGCTTCTCAGTTGGACTACTTGCTTCTGCTAAAGAGACTTCAGTTTCACTCACAACCAATTCATTTTCAGTCATCTCTATCAATAACACATGGACTGTTGGCTGAAATTTTGCAGGTATAAGGAATGCTAGTTTGTAAGTTACTGTCTCTACTACTTGCACTTTGTCCACTTCTAAGATAGTATCAACAGCAACCCTATAGCCTATGGAGCATACCTGGGAAATTCTAAAGATTTTTAGCTCCTCCTTGCCTATGTGAGATAAACAATTGCATCTGAATCTGAACTGAAAAATTGTTGTTTGCCACCGCAGAAATTGGTCTTACTTAAATTCTTATTATTTGGACCAATCTTCCCTGGGTAGCGATGAGAAACAGACACGTCTTCATTCTTTCTTGAACCAATAAGAACTAAGTTAGAGTATATTTAGTTCTTTTTTACCTCCACTTTTTGGATTCCTTTACTAATGTCCAAGTGCAATCCATTCATCCCCAGGTTATTTCTCAAAATGTTTTTCATTGTCATCTTCTCTAATGTTGAAGAACTGTGAAGAGGAAGGGCTAGTTTCAGTATATAAATTTTCTTAAGTAACGAGGGCTCCAGTTTATTAGGATTCTATCATGTAATCAAAGTTGTTTCCTATTTCTTCTCTTTCCGCATTAGTCCGATCTCATTACTCACCTCTTCACCTATGTATTCAGCAAACCTTTGGCATATTTGAGCGGAAAACATCTCCCAATCATATTTGAATGGTTGTAAGTGAAGGAATGAAATGAGGTCTCCGCCCACTCTGTTAGGTTTCCTGTAGAAATGTTCAATTTCTAGTCATCAGGGATTTGATGGGCCTGAAAAAAATTTTCAATTTTTTCTAGCTACATCTTAGGATTTCTTCTTCCATTAAAATGTGGTAAATCAAGTTTTGGAAGCTTCTTCATTCTATTATCAGCAGTTCCTTCCCTAGCACAATCAGTGGCAACTTCTTCCACCATTCTATTCTGAGATTCACCCCTGCTCCCTTGAATATGTGCTGCTAAGAATATTTTAGTTTCAAATTCGGCAACTATTGCTCCTATCATCTTCTTAACCTCAATTATGGACTCCTCAATGGATCGTTGCCTTAAACCATTAGCTTCTGCCATTGGCTTAACCTCTAGATAATCTTGTTTCACAACTTTCTTTAATTCTTCCCATTTTCCTCTGATTTGGCCAGTTTGGCAACTATTTTTTCACTAACAATGTGCATATCATGTTCATATTTCTTCATAAGCTCTTTAACTGTATGATTTTGAGTCATCCACACCCAGATCTCAGTCCATTCTAATTCCATTTGTCATGAATCAGCTCTTCAACAGCAACACAACCAAAATTCCAAACTCCAAAACACTAGAAATCTATTGAAAAACAAATATTCCCAACTATAATCGAGTAAACTCAATGGCAATGTAGGATATAGCATGTGAATATAAATCTAAGAAGGAAATCCATAAATCAACAAATTCAACCCTATTAACATTCACACAGTCACCACCAACAACTGAATTAAGCAAATAGTCAAACAAACTAATTCAACAGCTCAAACATAATTCTAGACATGGTAAGTTATATTGCATTACACATCTATACATTGCATCTATTGACTGAAATTACATAGAAAGTGAGACTTAGATGAGAACAAAAAAAGAAGAATTGAGGAACGAGTAGCAGAAATTAGATTTAATATGAGGAAGATAAGAAGAAATTCGATTTGAGATGAGGAAGAGAAGAACATGAGGAGAGAATGAGGGGTTTGATTCTGATATTTTTCCAATCTGCCTCTTTTCTGTCTCTTAATGTGTTTATATATTTGATCATAAGAGTGTATTTGGCAATTAACAAAAGTACTAAATACAAAATGACACTTTCCACCTCTCTCATGACATCTCTCCTTCATAAATGAACCTTGACAAGACGGTTCAAAAGTGGAAACCTTTTCTAATCTTCTTTTACCTGTTCAAAAGTTGTTTCTTCTTTAATATTTTCCCTCACCGATCTGAATTTCTTCACTTTTTAGTATTCCCCCTGGTCTCTTCCCTAGGTTGCTTCTCAGTTGTACTATTTACTTCTGCTAAAGAGACTTCAGTTTCACTCACAATCAATTTATTCTTAGTCATCTCTATCAATAACACGTAGATTGTTGGCTGAAATTTCATAGGTATAAGGAATGCTAGTTTGTAAGTCATTGTCCCTACTACTTCTTGTACCTCATCCACTTCTAAGATAGTGTCAATAGCAACCCCATAGCCCGTGGAGTATACTTGGGAAATTCTAAAGGTTTTCAGCTTCTCTCTGGCTATGTGAGAGCAAACAATTGCATCTGAATCTGAACTGGAAAATTTTTATTTGGCATCATAGAAATTGCTCTTATCTGAATTCGGATTATAAGAACCAATCTTTCCTTGGCAGTGATGAGAAACAAACACGTCTTCATTCTTTCTGGAACCAACAGGAACTAAATTAGAGTACACTGGGTTTTTATTTACATCCGCTTTTTGGAATGCCTTGCTAATGTCCAAGTGCAATCCATTCACCCCCAGGTTATTTCCCAAAAAAAATTTCATTGTCGTATTCTCTAATGTCGAAGACATGTGAAGAGGAAGGCCAGGTTTCCCAGTATAAATTTTCTTAACTGATGAGGACTCCAATTCATTGGGATTCTGTCATGTAATCAAAGTTGTTTCCTATTTCTTCTCTTTCTTCATTAGTCAAATCTCATTACTCACCTCTTCACATATGTATTCGGCAAACCTTTTGCGTATTCGAGAGGAAAACATCTCCCAATCCACATTTGAATGGTTTAAGTGAAGGAACAAAACCAGATCTCCGCCCACTCTGTTGGGTTTCCTTTAGCGATGTCCAATTTCTGTTGATCAGGGATTTGATGGGCCTGAAAATTTTCTTTAATTTTTTCTAGCCACCTCTTAGGATCTTCCCTTCCATTAAAATGTGGTAAATCAAATTCTGGAAGCTTCTTTATTCTATTATCAGCAATTTCTTCCCTAGCACAGTGAGTAGCAACGTCTCCGGCCATCCTTTTCCTGGATTCACCTCTGCTCCCTTGAATATGTGCTGCTAAGAATGTTTCAGTTTCAATGTTGGCTACTATCACTCCTATCATCTTCTTAACCTCAATTATGGACTCCTCAATGGATCGTTGCCTTAAACCATTAGCTTTTGCCATTTGCCTAACCTCTAGATAATTTTGTTTCACAAGTTCCTTTAATTCTTCCCATTTTTCCTTTGATTTAGCCAATTTGGCGTCTATTTTTCACTAACAATGTGCATATCATGTTCATATTTCTTCACAAGCTCTTTAACTGTATGATCTCGAGTCATTTCCATACCCAGATCTCGGTCCGCAGCTTTTCAACAACAACACAACCAAAATTTCAAACACCAAAACACTAGAAATCAATTGAAAAACAAATATTCCTAGCTATAATTGAGTAAACTAAATGTCAAAGTAGGATATAACATGTAAATATAAATCTAAGAAGGAAATCCACAAACCAACAAATTCAGCCAGCACTAACATTCATAGGGTCACCACCAACAACTGAATTAAGCTAATAATCAAACAAACTAATTCTGTAGTTCAAACATAATTCTCGACATAGCAACTTATATTGCATTACCCATCTATACATTGCACCTATTGACTGAAATTACATAGAAAGTGAGACTTAAATGAGAACAGAAGAAAAAGAATTGAGGGACGAGGGGCAGAAATTAGATTTGAGATCAGGAAGAGGAGAAGAAATTAGATTTGAGATGAGGAAAAGAAGAAACTGAAAAGAGAACGGGGGTCCGATCTCTGATATTTTTTCAATCTGCCACTTTTCTGTAGCTTAATGTGTTTATATAGTGAATAAAAAGAGGTATGTTTGGCAATTAACAAAAGTACTAAATACAAAATGGCAATTTCTGCCTCTCTCATGACTTCCTTCTGATTGGACCACTAGTTCTTTCAGATCGTTTAAAGTTTCAAGCTTTTTGGCTATGAAAATTGACTATACATCCCTAAATGTTGAAATTCCAAGGGCAGTAGCAAGTT
>CAVNYN010255330.1:0-10701 GCA_963692815.1 Nyctanthes arbor-tristis | reverse complement strand
TCCGGTCTTCCTCAATGTCTAAAATAAGAAAATCCGTCGGAAATGTGAATTTGCCTACTTTGATGAGCACATCTTCAACCACCCTATGTGGATATTTTATGGATCTATTAGCTAGCTGTAATGAGGCATTTGTAGCTTTTGCTTTTCCCAAATCTAATTTCCTGTAGACAGGCAAAGGCATAAGATTGATACTTGCACCAAGATCATATAATAGTGCAAGTATCAATCTTACAATATCACATAATAGTGCAAGGTATTTTAAAACAGATCGGAAGATCTTTTAATTTTGGAGGTAATTTGTTTTGTAATATTGCACTGCACTCCTCTGTCATAGCTACAGTCCCAAAATCTTCTAACCTTTCCTTATCGGAAAGAATTTTCTTTATGAATTTGAAGTGCTTAGGCATCTGCGCTAGAGACCTTGCAAATGGGATGCTTATGTGCAGCTGTTTGAATACTTCAAGGAACTTCGAGTACTGTTTATCCAACTTATGTTTTATAAGCCTTTGAAGATATGGAATTGGAGGCACATAGGCTTTTACAGGCGGTCTGTCTACTTTTTCATATCTATCTGCTTTGTTCTTTTCAGCTCGTTCCTTCTTTTGTTAAAATTGTTCAATATTAGTTGGCACCAAATTTTCCTTCACAACTGGCCTTTCAACTTGAATATCTGGCAATTGTAACCCCCTTATGGTTGTGATGGCGTGCAACTGCTCTCTTGGATTTATTTTTGCATCACCGGGCAGTGTTCTTGGTGCTCTAGTTGCCACGACGCTCTTCCGATCTCTGACTCATTTAGGTTCCCAAATTTTTAATTGCAGCCCCTTGATTTTGGAGAGTTTGCTCAGTTATGCTCATGAATTGATTGTTGACTTCTAAAAATTTCTGAAACAACTCTTCTCAAGGGCTGTGTTGCTGGAAACCTAGAGGAGGAATGGTTGCCTGATTATCTTTCCAATAAAAATTTGGATGTTGCTTCCAACCTAGATTGTAAGTTTGAGAGTATAGGCCACCCATATTTCTTTGATTATTCTCCAAATAATTGACATGTGTATTGTCAGATGTACCAACATTGCAACAGGAAAATTAGAAGTAGCATGGTCGGTGTAGCAATAGTCACAGACTGGAGATGCTTGGACTACATTCACAGTCTGTATTGACAAAGTATCCACTTTTTTGTTAGAGCTACCAATTGTGCCGATATGGAGGTTAAAGCACCTACTTCATGAATTCTCCCAATTCTTGGCATTGAGCGATCCGAATACCATTGATAGCTATTAGCCGCCATCTTTTAAAAAATTTCAGATACCTCTTCATAAGTCTTATCCATGAGTGAACCCCCACTACTGAATCTGCATATCTCTTGTTCTCATTAGTTAACCCATTATAGAAAGTTTGCACAATGAGCTAATCTGGAATTACATGATTTGGGCATCTTCTCAACATATTATTATACCTTTCCCCTACCTCAAATATTCGTTCCCCCTGATTTTGACTGAACGAACTGATCTCTCTTCTGATTTTCAACACTCTCCTGGTGGAAAGAGTCTATCCATAAATTTCTGTGTGAGATTCATCCAGGTAGTAATCAAATTTGCTAGTAATGAGTAAAACCAAGTTTTGGCTTTACCACTCAAGGAGAAAGAGAACAATTTCATTTTTATTGTCTCAGCCGGTACTCCATTCATCTTGAACATTCCACATATTTCCTCATACTTCCTTAGATGTTCATTTAGATCCTCTTCCGGTAAACCATTGAACTGTATTGTTTATTGAACTAGATGGATAGTCCCTAGCTTGATTTCATAGTTATCAGTTGTAATAGCCGGTGGAACAAAGCAAGTCAAATTGTTTCCAATAGTTGGCATAATATACTCTCTCAACGGCCTATTTGCATTCTCAGCCTACTCTTGAACCTCCAACTTCAGCATTTTTTTTTCACAAACCTTTGTTGCCTGAGTCCAGCTCTGATAGCTCGTTCTATTTTCGGGTCGTATGGGTGTAAATCTTCTACTTCACTCCAAAGCATGCAAATCTGCAAACATAATAAAAATAAAAGTTTCAAGTGAAAGCAAAATCAAATAATATCAATATTAAATTCATTCCATGGCAACAGCGCCAAAAACATGTTTGTGCAAAATATGTATGTAAAGTCCGCAAGTGTATGGCTCGAACAAGTAATATAGTGGACAATGAGTCTGGGTTATCACTCCCACGAGGAAAGATTCAAGTATTAAATACCCAACTCACGCTCTAGATGAAATAATCGAAATTTTGAGTTTGTTTTAAAAGCAAATAAATAAATAAAAGTAAAAACTAATAGAATAAGTAATGAAGAATGGCAAAGGTGATTATGAAAGTTTCTTAAAGAATTTTATGAACTTGGGACTCACAACTTCACCACCATTGATCCCCGAAGCTACCAGTTCATTGATTCAACAAAAGCCGATCCTAGTTAACGATCGAGTTTCGCGTAATTAATCAACTACCCATCTCAAAGCTAGTTAATCTTACTCAATTAGGCCCCCAACCTATCTCTAAGTGAGCGTGTTGACAACCTTCTTAAGTGCATTAATAACAAGAAACTAAGAAACTCATACAAATATCCTCGAAGTTCAATTTACATGACCACACTAACCACAAGCAAATCTCTTTGTCTTGTCTAAATTAATGTTTTTTATCGCTTAATCTAATTCATGCATTCCTCTCTCGAGTTCAACACAAACCTAAAAACATTCACAAATTCGCACGCCAAATAAGTGAAAGCCATACAAAACGACGATAAAGAATTAACTAAAAATCACTTTTAAGCATTGAATCAACAAACAAGGAACTAGGGTTCACAAGAGGGCTACATCATTCGTCCCAAGAAAAGAAGCTTAGCTACTCATGAAACTGATAAAATTAAGCACAAAATAGTAAGAGTCCATCACCGGGTTTTGATGAATAAGCTGGAGAAAAAGAATGATTGCACAAATATTCTTCAACCCAAGATTTCTTGTCAAAAACAGAACTAAACTTCAAAGAAACTAAGTAAATCGATGTGTGAATGTGTATGAATTAATGTGTATCAGGCTGTATGAGGGTTCTGGGTAGACCCCATTTTTTAAGGTCTAAAAGCCCCTAAGAAAAGAGTAAAAATCATATGAGAGTTTTATTGTACAAAGAATACAAACGGAATGAGGAAAAATTCAGAATTTCTCGCGCGGAAGGGTCTGTGTGGCCGCACAGTACAAATATGCGACTGAATGGCCATTGCTACCATAACATTGGATTCGGATGCGGGTGCATGGGGAAACAATGCACCCACGAAATTTTCTAAAGAGAGCTTACCTCTCTCCTTACCTCTCGCTTTACGAAGTGGAAACTGCCACGCGGCTACATGTGACTGGGGGTTAGAGGATTGAGGTAGGACCTCAATACCCAACCCCCAATCGCATACAACCACGTGGTAGTTTTCACTCTGTAAAGAGAGAGGTAAGCTCTCCATTGCCAGACCGGTGCGCCCACACTAATGCTCCTACCTATTCTGTTGTCAACTGCTCTTCGGGTGCGGCCGCATGGAATATATGTACGGCCACATAGTTTCTATTTTATTTTTTTCTTTTCTTCTTTTCCTTTGGCCCTTCATGTTTCATTCCTTGACTTCTTGGCCCCGAGCTCCCAAAATTCTTTGCGAAGTCGATCTAGAGTCGCCCAAAATTCGTTCTTCTGAGTTTTTTCCTTCTTCCTATAACAATTAGGCAAATCAAATATAATTAATCATTTTAATCAAATAAAATATATAATAAACTACTAATATGGAGAAATTAAATAACATAATTAAATAGTTATCAGTGGGTTTAGGTTGCAGTCAAAATGGCTAAGGAAAATGGTTTAAGGCAGTACGATAGGATCGAATATGAAATGGCTGAAAAGGGGATCTGGGTTTGATAAAAATGCTAAGCCAATATGTGTCAGTTGTCTCATATACGTTGGTTTCTAAGTGAAGCCGACGTGTATACTAGTTCAATTATTTTCAAAATTATCACCGCGTTGTATTTACGCGTCATTTTTTCTACAAATCGACGTGTACTGCATTTTTTTGTCAAATTTAAGGGTTCTAAAAGGATTTTTTAGAAAATTGGGGCAGCCAGATAAGACGGTGGCTACACCTACCTCCAGTGTAAGCTCTACCCAAACGATGCTAGATTGAGACTCTTACATTGATCGTATATTATCATATTTTTTCACATGTTGAACGTTAATTTTTGGTTCTTGCATTCAATGATTTCTTCATATTTCTTTACAACTTGTTTCGGATCAAAAATTGAGAGAAATTTAGATGCAACGAATGTATATCTTACGTGGTACATCTAACTAGAAACAGGCATGCATCTCCCCACATAGAATGTACAATGTAAGATATACATTTGCATCTTTCTATGTCAGTTGAGAAAAATCTAGGCACATCATATATACATCCTACATATACATCCTACATAGTACGTCGTACATAGTGAGATGCGCGTACATTCTTGGTTGAATGTACTTTATAAGATTTACATCCATTGTACCTAAGTTTCACTCCAGAAAATTGGAAGAAACCTGATAAAATTCTCTCTTTCGTTGGATATCTCATTTTTAAAATTTTTCTTGGTATTCTAAATTTGGTTACTTTTTTTTTCTTCTTCCGTGACAGAATATTTCTATTACTTTTTAATTGATTAGAATACTTTATAAGTAGTCATGTCAAATCACAAGGTATGATATGTCGTGTAAGATGACACGCATCTAACATGCCACAATGATGCAAGACGAATGACATTATATCATTTTCATTATAAGTTCTGCCTTTAAGATAATAAATTTTGTTGCTTTTTAATTGATTATAATGCTTTATATATAGGATTTGCAATGAAGATATAATAAGTGATGGAAACCAACTAGTCTTTTAATTGAAAATAATCTATTGCCATATGTCTAACGACATAGACGCTTACATGACGTGTCAAGTGTGTGCTATTTGACATGCCACATAACACGTATTTGACACGCCATATAGACATGTGGAAGCATAATACTATCTATCTAAAAGAGAATAAGTGGGGGAAACATTTTTAGACGATTCAGACCCCATTTATTTAGTTTAATTTCATATTTGCCCTTTGACATTATTAATTATTATATTGGTTTTTATTTTTTTAAGTAAATCATGCATTTGTAAATAGCAATTAGTAAAGGGTGGTATTAAATCTATAATAAATACCATTACTAAATGTCATGAATGGGGTGGTTATTGGTATTTGCACATTATTTCAATTTTAAATTACACACATCATACGTGGCACACAATAAACCTCATTATTGTGATTTTATATTTGTTTCTATTTTTTCAAAGTAAATAATGCATTTATAAATAGCAATTAGTAGAAATTGGTTGGACGATTTTACCCCTATACGTTTGTTTGGATTTGTCCTTACTTGTTAAATATTAATATCATAATTTTAATTAAATTGAATTGAATCAGATTAATTAAATTAAAACTTTAAAACCCCATTTAGTATTAATTATGACATCTATACTTTTATATTATATTTTTACCCCTAATGATTCTTCAAGAAGTACAATCTTTACTATAATGATAAAACTGATTTTTCAATATAAATGCTTATAGTTTCCCCTGCCATGGTTTGTAATAATAATTCCTCTAATATTACAATATTTACCATGATACAGTGTATGAATCAAATCATTTCATAGATTGGGTTTTATTTGATCGTTTAAGATTTCGATTCGTGTGCTCAAACATAAGTTTTTAGTGACTTTTCACTTTTTCAATTTTGAATATGGTTACATAAGTCAAAATGCTTCATAGTGTTTGATTACTTTTTTTGTTTGTCTTTTGGTATTTTCTAATTATTTTTCATTAACGGTTACCTTTTTTGTTTGTCTTTTGATATTTTTTTAATATTTTTAATTGACAATGAATTTAGATTAATATTTATCAAGCCAAGTGCGAAAATTTGATTTATGTTTTCACCCCTATAGTAGTTACAAAATATTATTATTTAGATTAGATCATCTTAAATTTTTAGATTATCTTATACATTAAGTTTCCACTTTTTAACTAATAGTTGTAGAAATAAAAAAAAAATCAATTGATATGGATAAAAAAAAGCATGTAAGTTAAAAATCATGTGTGATGCATGTGTTTGACACTAGTACTGCCAAACGTCTGGCAGCAGATCATAACTGAATAGTTAGTACATGAACAGGCAAAGGTCTTGAGTTCAAATTACCACGTTCGGCGTCACCCATTTAGATGAAATATGCTGATGTGAAATAAATAAATAAATAAATAAATTGGCCTAATCTTTTAATTTAACCTTTCAGGTCGAGTTACCTTAAGATTCTGAATTGAAAGATGAAAAGTGTAGATGCAGTATTCCCCGGTGTAAGGATGGAAATCAACTTCATGTCTCTGTTTATATATCAATATCATAGTGTTTTCTTTCTAATTTTGTCAAAAATGCAAAGTGCTTTGTTTCAATTTCTTATTTTGGTGCGAAGAAATGGGTTGAACTTTCTCGTAGGTTGCAGATATACTGACACAAAGCGTAAGCTTAATGTGGTGAAAGTAAGCCTTCCAAAGGTGATTATGAACAAAAAGACGAATCCACTCGAACCATAAATGATTGGTAATGTATATTTCTAAATATAAATTTGACGGAAATGACACAAACACGAGATATTAGAGAATGGATGGATATCTATTCCTATCATATATAGTGTGATCACTTAATTAAGATTTCAAAACTATATGCAATTACTTTATGCTACAAAAGCAATCTAGTGTTTCTAATATTATGTTTTTCAAATATATATATATATATCAATATACACACACATGAAGAATGATGCTTTACCAGTTTACCACCTTAGGTGCTAGCTATGGGCTATGGTGGGCCTAGCCCTCTCCCCCCAAAAAAAAAAAAATAAATAAATAAAAAATTTGGCCGAGTATACTATACGGCCCACCCCTCCAATAACACTTGAATCCGTTACTATACGCCTCTCATAGTGGGATGGGAAGACATCCAATGTGTCACTTTGAATGCTCATGTAGCATTACTGAAAATATATTATTACTTACTCTTCATCATGCCATGGTTCACCTAAGCGTAGAAATTCCACTATGTCTCTCTATTGAATGGACTGCAATATATATTTAAATGCACATGTACAAGCTAACGTCTTTTAATTTTGAGCTCTCACTTTACTGAGCTTCACTAATTAGCACGTGCTAAGGCCTGCATTCTATTCGAAACAAACATGTAAGTTGAGTGCAAGAACCCTCTAGCTACAATTGATTGAGCCATCTAAGTTGAGTTGGAGTTGTTGTTGTTGCCATGTAACTGAAGATCCACTATTGAATGGTGAAATGTTAATCAACAGCAAAGGCAATGCTGAAACATGGGAAAGAAAATGTTTGTATACTAAAAAAGAAATTTAGAAGTAAATCTCGATTCTTGCCTCATTATGGCCATGGACTATGGAGTAAAATGTGGAAGATGAACGACGCATACCAACAAGCAGTAGTGACGTATGTGTAAACATTTGAGAAGATATTCGTCTTTGCTTCAATTCTACATAACATTCACTTTAAGAAATAGTCTTATACAAAGCATGGGAAAGAAAAAGTTCGTATACTAGAAAAGAAATTTAGAGGTAAATCTCGATTCTTGCCTCATTATGGTCATGACTATGGAGTCAAGGTTGGAAGATGAACGAGACATACCAATAAGTTGGGATTTCTAAGGAGAGTATTAATTCACATGGCCCCTCTTATTGGAGAATCAGGGGACCCCACTCCCTGATTCCCCAATAATAGGGGGCCAGGGGGAGTACTTCTCTTCATAGAAGGACTGACCAACAAACAGTTGTATATGTGTAAACAGTTGAGAAGATATTCATCTTCGCTTCAATTTTACATAACATTCACTTTAAGAAATAGTCTTATACATGTTCACGCCAAGGGTAATGAGCAGTGGCGGAGCCAAACATTTGACGAAGGGTATGCAAAAATTATATAACCATAAATATTAATTACAACTCTAACTTTAGCAATGTCATTTTGCCATCCAAAGCTTACAGTTAAACAAAATAAGATGATGACGATGACAACAACAAAAATGATAATAAATACACCAAACATTGGGTTATCTAGTACCATAATGAATTCTCAAGATACAAATTTAGCATCATTTTAAAGAATACACAAAAACCTAAAAATTCTTTATTTTTTTAAAGACAGCTAAGATCTCTATATTGACTCAATTAATTGAAAAATAATATAAAAATAGTATAAAGGAAGAAGCGAACATAAGTTACACTTCATTAGCTAAAAGTAATAAAAGCAATAAAATTTAAGTACGAACTCCACATTCATAATAAGAAATTGAGTATATCAATATTGACAAGTAGTAAGGCAAAAAATAGATGAATCAACAGTAATAATTTACTAATAAATGAAAAAACGAAATATTCATATTTTTCATGATAAATTATTCCCATATTATATATCCATTCATTAGCAATCTTATCTTATCTTATGATAGTAATACATAAGGATGAAAACAGTTCTTTCTAATAATTGAATAAGAAAAATCTTAGCTTGCACAATTTTTAAGGACAAAAATAGTTGAAATGTCCAATGGGTCAACATATATCATACTAAGAGGGGCAAATGGTAAATGTATGCTAAAAGTCACTATTTCTTCTTCGGTACCAATTCGTTTACCCCATTTTCTGAAACTCTGCAATATTCTTTAAAACTCGGCAATTTTAATTCTTTAAAATCCTAATAAACCTCATCCAATATTCATTGCGGGCTATAGTAGTTTCGCCTCCCTCCAAATATGAACAGAAAAGAATAGGAAATCAATAATGATTTCAAATATATATTTAAAAAAAAAAATTCCCAGGCAGACCTGGGTATGCACGTGCATACCCCAGGAATACCCCTCCCTCTGCCACTGGTAACAAGATTTTCGAGCATATGCGAAGAGAATAAGCATTTTGAAACCGAAACTATTTCATGGTTTGACCAGTGTCGCGCACAATCTTTTTCCACGGAAGCACAATCGTAACCACAGGATTACACTCTACGCCATCATCACTTCCATCTATTACCAATCTAAGCTCTATGTCCCCTTGCCACAACAGTTGGAGTTTTGTTCAATTCCTGTCAAACTTCATGTAGAGAGACGAACGTTAATTAGGAAAAAAATTACAAATAAAAATACCGCGAGGATAGTAATCACCTCCAAAATGTCCCATACATTCTTCCTTCCGTAAGGGGGTCTTCCATAATGGGGTTGGACCTTGGGAATTCTTGTGTCTTTGATCCTCAAATATTTTAGTTGCTCTTCAACCCCTTTACTTTTTCCCAAACTAGCATGTACAGTAATTAGTTTACAACTCTGAAGTCCTCCTGCCATCTCTATCTATACGCCGTCCTATAAGACTTTCGATTCACTTTCACGAAGAATACGATGAGAGTAATAGCAAACCTCCAATAGAAAACCATAGTTTATCACTTGCCCAAAGGAAAAACATGAAAAGAAACAACAGAAATGGAAAAATATTGATCAAATGAAGAATAGGAGCTGATCTCGTCTTTATACACAGCAAGAAATTTCTTGTATTCATTAGGAACTGCCTTAACCAAATCTGCCTCAACCTAATTAAGAAATGTCACATCCTTCGCACAAAAATAGTCTAATTTTCCCGTCCCAAAATATTGACAACTTTGTTTTTAAAGATGCATTTAAAATATTAATTTTCTTATATGTCTCCATTTAAAGTGCATTATTGTTATTACAGAAAAATAGAATTATTAAAGTGAAATAATTAATAAATGAAAAGATATAGTTGGAAAATGATTTTACATTTACTCTTACAATACCATTAAATGTATATATCTCAATTTTTATGCAAATAGAAATTGAACTATCTTTGTGAGATGGAGATAGTACATACAAACCAACAATTTTTATGGACTAATATAAACACAATATTAAAGAAGATATTGTGACAATATTAACAGGGAAGTAAGCATTATATATGATCTAATGGCCAATATCAAACTAAAAGCAGTACGTACCAGCAGAGCCATGAGGAACACCGTAGGATTCAAATGTAGGTGCAGCATCGCGAATCGAGCTTTTATATTGAGTATTCTTAGCACGACTAATTAAATCGAGTCATCTTGCAGGCCCATCTCCTTCCTTGCAAGTGCATATTCTCGTAACCCTGGCCTTTATGCCACCATTCTCTCGTCTCATTCATCGTCGTACTCCTTCCAAGTCTCCGAAAATGGGTGTAACGCCCCGAGCTCTGGATACCCGGAACGTTAGTTAAAACCTTTAAAAACAACTTTTCAAATAATATGACTGCTTAAACCAACGGTAAAATGCGGAAATTCTTATTTCAATAAATAGTTAAAAACTATTACTTATAATAAAAACATTTCCCGAAACTGATGAAATAAAGTCTTGATAATAAAATCTTAAAAATTTCTGAAATTAATAAAGGTCTAGTCATTAATCAATATCTACCATCATACGCGCCTCCGGCTCCAAGATCTGAAAATTATCAAATTATGAAAGGGGTGAGTATTTCATAGAAATACTCAGTAGGTTCAGCGCATATAAAAG